>BSSO01001216.1:0-25092 GCA_030267885.1 Mesembryanthemum crystallinum
TTGCAAATTAATGGTCAAAGTTTGTAAACTTTGACTCAAAAAGTCAAACCATTAACATTAAATTGAAACGGAGGGAGTATTAGTGTGAGAGAATATAATAATTGTATATGTAAGTCATTGGAGAGACAAAGTTGATTTTTATATTGTATTTGTAAGTTAGTGGAGGGGTGTATTGAGGAGGTTATGGGATATATTGATTTTTGAAAGCTAATTGTAAGACAAAAATATTGGTGTTTTTGAAAGCTAATTACGAGACGCAGGGTGTATAATTTTTCTCCTCTTGTAATAAGTAGGGGTCGAGAAAATAAGTGTCCAAGAGGAGATGTAATGATTTCTTTTAGTAGACAGCGTAGTGGTGCACATCTCGCTTATCTGAAATATACCGAAGTTTTAATATCTTATGGGTCTACATAGAAGTAATGGAAAATGACGAGTCAAATTACATAAAAGCTTAATTAAGAGTATATTCTAAAACCAATTGGCAATGACTTATATGTTGAATTTTCTCCAATCTACATTATTCTGTGGCACTGATTCAATAGTTTTCTTTTTTTCTACAAATTTACAAAGACTATTAATGCAATAACTATTCAAATAGGTCCCGTTATTGACACATGAAACATCAAGATGTACAATTTACTCTTAACGAGTTAAAACTAGCCCTTTGGGCCAAGACTGATTTTGTTTGCACCGGGTTGGCTCACAAGGGGTAAAGTGTTTCCATCAATCAGTTTCTCCATTCACAAGATTCGAACCATCAACCTTACTTAAGGGGTGAGAGTGCCGAACCACTCATACCCACCACTTATTGGTATTATACTCACTAGTTTATACCTAGTTACTACTGCATACCCATGACATGTGTGAATCCACACATCAAAGAAGGGAACTTTTACTTAATTGTGTTGGTTTGATAGAAAAGGACCCGATTACACTATTTTTTTTTTTTTTTTTTTTTTTTTATCCATTTCTACTCCTTGTCATTAAGAGGAGCAAGTAACATGTTTGCTGCTAGGTTTCCAACAGGCAAATAATTAAGCATACACACATACAATCACTTGCAATTAAGAAAAGCATAAGAAATCCCCTTTGTTTATTCCATCTATAAGCAACCTTAGCTTTTTGGAGGTTGCATCTACTAATCTATAACACTAATAATAATGCCCCTTTTCTATGAAGTTTCCATGTACTTCACTTGAAACTTCAAAAAGTAAAAGTAATGACAAATGTTGTCTAGGTCAAGTTTCAAGTCAGCTTAAGTAACTACTGGTTAGACTGTCTAGGTCAAATAATGACAAATTTTTTTTGTTTGTTCAGACTTTGTTATCCTCTTTACACCGTTTTTTGACGGGGCATCTCAAATTTGCTATGTACAAAGAATCTATAGCAATAATAATTTACTGATATCAGCAGAATAATTTAATTACATACAATAATCCAAACTAGAGTAATATTTTTGTATAGCTGTTTAACTGTTAAACAACTTAATTGATGGGCGATTTTCCGTAATCACAAAATATCATATCAATTCGTTTGATATATCAGGTAGATTGTAAAACTAGTATTAGAGACCTATAAATTGGTACTGACAACACAAAAAGTGTTACTGATGACCCAAAAACTAATAGCACCTTTTTATTACCCAACATCACTTTGGTATTAGTTTATATTTATATGGTACTACTTTTTACTTAGCCAATACTTGCTGAGTATTAAAGTCTGTCGAATAGGAGATTGATTAGTTCATAATTTATGAGCAACTTTAATGGATTTAAAAGAGATTTTTTTTGCAACTTAGAGTAATTATTTTGCACAAAGGCGTCGGATATTTGTATACATCCCAATTTCTTGGGACATACATTTTGAAGCGCGAGAAAACTGCTTTTGGGAAAGGGCCAAGGCCCAATGGGTATGCACCCAATTTTTTTTTCTTCTTCTTCTTTTTAGGGTGTGAAGTGGGGCCAAAGCCCAAATAGTTTAAACCTGGCAAGCTCCATCTGTGCAAACAAATTAACATAGCAATCAGATAAGAGCTACTCCATTTAGCTTATTGGTAAACAAGTTATAGCTTACGCACTAAGTCATAAGTTTAAGTATTCTAAGAAGCAACGATAGAAATTTATTGGTAGAGTATCCAAGGTTGTGTGTTGGAAGATATCCCTTGGCCATAACCGAAAAATATCTTCCTTGTCAACTCCAAGAAAAAAGAAAAGAAAATTAAGCTGAATAGTCATGTTTGAAAGGTTTCAAAAGAAACTAAAGGTGTTCGTTTTCGAACCATATTAGATGGGGACCTTTATGGGAATGTGCAAGGTCCCCCGGATCAGGTCATGGGTTATCAATAGCCTTTGGTGGCCCTCACTGATCACTCACTTATACTGCCCCAACAACAAAATCATGGGTGTATATTAAGTTAGGGCGTTGGATGGTCGCTCGAGGGCACCGAGGCACTTTTAAGCCACACTTAGTCCCAACGATCATGGTGATGAAAATCTCAACCGCGGACTAGAGGATCCAAATCCAAAGGTAGTGAGGAAACAAGCACTCGAGGAGGTCTCCGGACAAAAATGTTTGTTGTTGAAACATATTGGACTAGAACCTCTAGGAAAACGTTCAAGAACTCGGGTCAAGTTTTGGGTCACAACTATATCTTTTCATGACATTTTTACTAGTCACTCACTTTTTAGACTCAAACACTAAGACCTTGGGTGATTATAGCTAATGTTAGAATGGCCACCTGGGGCACCAAGGAGCCTTTGGATTGTCATTGGTTGCCTAGAACATCAATGTTTAAAATCTCAATCGGGTTCGAGAAAATCTAAAGGTATGGAACCAAATTGTTCATTTCCTAAGCATATTGAATGGGCCTGTCCTTAGAGGATATGACAGCTCCTAAGGGTCAAGTATTGGGTCCCAATAACCTTTGTTGACACTTTTACCAGTCACTTATTACTCCTAAAATTGTGATTATGAAGTGATGGCGTTGGTATAGTCACCGGGGCCACGAAGAGGCCTCTTAGGTCATTGAAAATCTCAATTAGGTTCGAAAGGATAAAAATCTAAAAGATATAAATGGAGAAACTCTCAGTCACACGATGGTCCCTACTCCCTATTCTCTCAGGACATGTAGCATTGTTGGGCTTGTTATTGATATTATTTTGGTAAAATTAGGAAGATAACATCTAGAAATGGATGAGATAGAGAGAGACAAGAACAGATTAAGATGGGGCATAGTTATCCTTTTAACATTTAACAACTCATGGCATATTTGCAGAAATGTGTGGTAGCAAAGCATTTGCATACAACAATCAAAATATCTCAGACATGCTTGGACCCTCCTCAATAGTCCTCAATGATGGGGATGCCACATTTAATTGCTAAACGTTGACAGAGAGGTCTAGCAATTTTTGTTCATAGTGTCTCATAGTATTGTCAATTGAAAAAAAAAAAAAAAAAAAAGGTTTGATGTTTCACTAGAGCATCCAATGGTTTATTTTAACAGAAAAATTAGTAGTAAAAAATATGTTTAATATTTTTACTTCAACAAAAAATAATATTTACTACTACATGGAGTGCACCTTTGAGTGTGGATTATGAGTTAGATCATCTAGGTATTTACATTGTCAATTTGTTATATATATATATTCAACAATAACAACAACAACAATAACGAAAATTTTAAATGAAAGTTGCTAATTGTAGCACATGTACAAGTTCACTTCTCAAAACTAAATGTGAGAGAAAGGATGAGAGACTTTTAGCAAAGTTATTGTTTTGCATTATATGCTCTAATTAACATGTATGTTCTAACCCGAAAACAAAACTTTTGTATAACGTAGCTAACAACCTCTATAACAGGTTGTAAAATGAATATGCTATCGAACTAATCGATTATTATTGGAGAAGATCGTATCAACTAAAATTAGTACCCTAAAAGGAGAGAAAGACTAAGTGCCTTTTTATATTACATGGTTGAAAACATTCATAAAGTGAAAAAAAAAAATCACTAATCAATATTATACGCATCAAACAAACTTATTAAATAAAAAATAATAATAAAAAAATTCCTCGCAAACATAGTTACTCAAACAACATTATAATATATCATACATGCCACGGTGACAAAACTTGTGGAGTATATGGAAACTAAGTGGTGCATCATATAGTTCACTAGCAATGTATTTTAATTAACAAAATGTCACTTTCAAACATATTGTTTTCTTAATCATAGTAGTTTAAGGATTTGGTTAGCTTATTAGCAATAGTTTATAAGACATGAACAACCTTGTACATTTTTTGAGAATAAAAAAGCAAACTTATAAAATGTGTGGATGAAAACTTAGCAAGAGGAATAATAAAGAGAGGGAGAAAACAGGAAATAGATTTTAAAATGAGAAAAGATACTTAAAAGCCAAAGGCCAAAAAGGTGAGAACTTTATGGCTTTTGTGTTATCTTAATCAACTTTTTGTTGTTGTTGTTGTTAATAAAAGAGTGGATCTTTTTGGTGCTTGAAAAAGAGATGTGCTTTTGGCCATTTCTGATCACAATTCGAGCTTATCTACACTTTGAAGGCCCTACATGGACTTTTCCATCAGACAGCCTTTTTACATTAATTTTGTCACAAAAAGAAAAATAAATAAATAAAGAAAAACAAAATAAAAGAAATTTGTTTTTTGGGTGCAAAAAAATATAAAGAATTTATATAATGAAGAAAATATGTGGACATCTTCTATGTTGGCATCTTGAAATCCAATGAGAAGCAACCTTTAGATATGCTTCTTGATTTCTCAAAGCATTACTTTTCCTTTTAAAATTAGGCCAAAATGTATGAAATAAGACTAAAGGAAAAAGAAATTCTACAGCAAATTATTGGACCACTCATTAAGTCAAATTCTGTTGCAACCACAATACATTATAAAGAGTTAAGAATCTCTGATTTTAATTACTCTATGAAAGATGTAGTTTGTGAGTTGAAATTGAATTGAGATTATATAAGAATCTATTTATGTCTTACAAGTTACGACTGATAGAATGGAATATAATAGTATAAGTGAGAGCAAACTGTATATTGAGTTGTAGAAATGAAAAAGGAAAATGTTTTAACGGAAGAGGAAAACTGGAACATTCGGGTTCATATCACATCTAACGATTAGATTTTAAGAGTCATATGCATTTTAGCTCAATCAATTCCACTAGTCTTTTTCTCTTCAATATTATTTCAAAAATTCTTTAGCAAGAGGAGGAGTGGGGGGCGGGGGGATGCAATTATAGGCAAATTCTTGTTTGAGACGTGTCTCATCCAATTATTAGATGAGATGCATGAATAATAAGGGTTTGTGGGTTGGGCCTAAATCTACTTATTAAAGTTGGGTTAAGTAGTGGCTTTATTGAGACTAGTCTCATTAGAGACAAGCTGTGCAATTATATTGCTGAACAAGCTTCTTTATAGTATGAAATCTAAGCCAAGTAATTAGCTACTTGTTTTCAACCACTATTATTCCCCCTATTTATATTTTTTTCTCCTTTTTCTTAATTTCAAAAAAGGTGTAAAGCGGGCGTAAGTGTATTCAAAATCTTAGGCTATGTTTGGCAAAATTAGCTGTAGTTGTGAGCTTTAGCTGTAGCTTTTGCTAAAATCTTGTTTGGTAGTAGAGAGAAAAAAGAACAAGCTGTAGCTTCAAACTGTAGCTTTTACTCAAAATCTAGCTGTCAAGCATAATAGCTTTCAAAAATCAGCTGTAGCTGTAACTTTGTTAAAATCTTTGTTTGGTAGCTGAGAGAAAAAAAGAAGCTGCAAGTTTCAAGCTGTAGCTTTTGCCCAAAAGCTAGCTTTTGGTGCCAAACATAGCCTTAATCTCTACAAATTCAATAATATCATACTAACATAGTGTATATATATGTACAAAATCAATTAAAAAAAAAGGCAAAGGAAAAAAACTAGATTACATAGAGAATGATTAGGGCATTAGCAATAACACAATACAAATTCAAGAAAACACTATTGTAAAGATAAAAGTCTAATATGTGTCAAAATGTTCAGTCATGTTGTGCCATGTTAGGCATGCTACACAACATCTATCCCCATTGTTGGAGTGTCTGTTCTTTCAAGAGCAAGAACAAATTGTTATTAGCTTTTGAAAAGCCAATGTTACCATAACTTTCTTTGCTTCTCTTCATCACTTGATTGCTAATCACAGCCTAAACTAACCTAAATCCTCAGTCAATCAATTTTATTGATTGTTGGTCATAGAATTCAGTTTTTTTTTCCTTTTTTTTTTCTTCACCTTACTAATCAGTATCATTGTGCAATTTCTTGAAATGTCAAGGATCTGGAGGAGGCAACAGGATTGGCTTGCAAAACCATGGATGATCCTTCATTCTCTTGATCAACACCTTTATTTTGTTGATACCCTCTGAAAAACCCTCCTAATGCCACATTGGATGAACCAACCTTGTCATGCTTGATCCCAAGAGTATCCCATATTGAGCTCTTAGCGGCCTCAATCGGATCATCGATCCTCAATGTCTTTGGTATCACAACTCTTGAATTCCCCAATCTCTTCTCCTCGGAAGTAGGCTTCTCCTCATTAGAGTTACGGGGCCTCAATACAGCTTCGTCCCTAGAATGTTTCCCTAGAGAGGTAGAATTAGGGCTAGTAGTTGTAGAAGACTGATCAGTGCATATTGATTGAGTTGGTAAGCATGGCATATTCCAAGTTCCTTGAGAATTGCAAGCTAAATAAGGCTGTGCTGAGACAAAGGACACTGGGAACCCTGATTGCCAAGGAATTGTGTTCCAAGTATAAGGGTCATTTGACATGGTATTCGAGTTTTGATTCCCATTGTTCAAGCCTCCAAAATAGACGGGAATGTTCATTTGTGACCCAATAAACCCATTTGGGACACAATTTGGTGATTTATGATCTATAGGCTTCAAAGGCGAGGCTGTTGATTCAGGAATTGGTATGTCCGAACCAAAGGCAAGGACTGTGCCATTAGCGCTTAGACCATGGTGGATGAGCCCATTGGGGAGCTCGGGAATCATTAGGTGGCGGTGGTGGGAAGACGAGGAGCTCTTGTTCTTGCGTCTACCAGCTCCAACAGGCACGTTCCTCATGGTGCCACCAGCAGTCCAATACCGCTGGCAGTTCTTGCAAAAGTGTCGCGGTTGGTTGACATTGTAGTTGTTGAAGTAACAGAATTTCGTGTCCATGCTACTACACCTAGGGCAAGGGAGGATTTTGTCAGGCTTTTTTAGAGGGCTTTGATCTTGTGAATGAGTACTACTTGTTTGATCACTTTGATCCTCATTCTTATTAGAGAGGTTTTGGGATGAGGAATCTTTGTCATTAGAGTAGGTTTTTGGGTTCTCAGTGACAGTTGAATGACTGGCTGGTACTTTAGACTCTTCTAAAGCTGAGCTTGAAGATAGTTCTTCCTCTTCTTTGTTGCCATCCATTGGATCTTCCATTGAAGCTTTCTGATCACAAAAAAAAAAAAAAAAAAAAAAAGCAAAACAAACATTAGAAATATGTAGCTACTATTTAAACAGGGGATGTAATTGAAGAAGGTAGATATAGATCTAAAGGGAATTTGTCATTCAGCACTAGAATTCATCAAAATCCTAACTTCAATACACTATCAACCTATTTTGGCATATATAGCAAGTATTGAACAGGACCATGCCTCTCTTGCTCATTTAATAACATAGCAAACATATAGAGAATGCCAAAGATAACAAACACCTGAATTGAAGTATAGAAAGTACAAATTCAACTGTTATCATCACAGTTTTTTTCTTTAAAAGGTGCTAGCAAATCCTGACATGAAAAACAACTAAAATCTGAAAGTATGTATGGAATTTCAAGGGAGTTGCTGGTTTGAATTTGAGTCAAGGGAAATCTAGAGAGGAAAAAAACAAAAAAAAAAATGACAGAGAACAGAGGATCATAAATGGTCTGAGCAATTATAAGCTTCCTGTTTTCTCTTAATTAATAACTAAATCCATCAAATATTAAATTTATGGTTAAGGTAATCTAGATATATTAATAGAAACTAAGTAGATACTTAAGCTAAATTCTCCTAGTTGTTCTATGGCTTTCCCTGTTTTTCCAGACAGATATTCAACAATCACATACATAAAGAAAACAAATGAAATTTATCCAATTCTAGAAAACAAAGAACAACCCAGTTCAAAGACATCAAATTTACCAAATGGGCAGTAATCAGAATTATAAATTACTCATTAATGAAAGCATAAAAATCTCATAAAATCATTACCTCATCTCCCCTGTTTTCGCTCTGTTTTGAGCAGAGGATGCTCTGACCAGAACTAGTACATCCAGAATCAGCATCAGTTCTTGCAGCAGATACAGCAGCAGTAGAAGGCTCAAATTTCAAAGCAACAACAGAATCTCCATTAAAATTAGAGCCCAACTGTATTGTTTTCCCAAAAAGCTTGATTGCTGGATCTTTCTTTTCCACCATTTTTGAGAACTTCAATCTTTTCTTTCTCTCTCTCTGTTTCTTTTTGTCTCTCTGTTTCTTAATCTTGTTCTGTGTGTGAATTTGAGGATGAAGTAAAGAGGTGGTGGTGGGCTTTGAATAAGAAGGAAGAATTAAGGGGTATATGAAGGTGGATGCCAAGTCACCAAAGAAAAAGAAGGGGGGATTGATAGCCACAAATTTAATGTGGGGGTGTTAAGAGAAGATCTTAAAATGCTTTAAGAGCAGAGTTTTTGATTCCAACACTTGACAAAGAAAGAATGAGAAAGTGCTACTTGTCTTGCCTTTTTGCCCATGTCAGCAATTTCCTTTCCTTCCTAATCCTACCTCCCCTTTTACTAGTAGTAGTTACTACACCCCCAAAGTCCTTTTCAATTCTCTGCTGGCTGCCCTGTTTCAAATACCCCTATCCTCAAGAGGAACAATATCAACAAATATGCCCTTTCTTCAAGATTAGTCGTCACTTGTACTAATTTAAAATAATTTAAAGAATGCACCAAAAAAAAATAATTTAAAGAATAGGTTTAAGCTAAACCGTATATTTAATTTGATTTTGATCTGAAATTCGAATATCCGATTTTTCAGATTATCAAAAATGCGATTCGAATCTCATCTGGTTGAAAGCGTATATTCGGTTTTTCGGATCGGATCATCAGATAATCCGATTTGATTTTCGTAGAATGTTCATTTTCCTTTTTGTTGTGGATCATTGACGTTGGTTTAGTAGGAGCCACTAGTCAATAAGCAAGAATATCAAGTAGAATTTTCGAGTTTTTAGTACCATAAATATGATGGGTGTGGATTTTGTCAATCTTCTTTGATTCTTTATTAAAGAGCACAAGATTGGATAACAACAGCGCCTAAACTATTGAAGAGTCCTGACGCATGGTGGCTGATATGTATGGTGTTGTAACGATTTGGTTTGTTACCTGTGTGAAGGAAGAAGAGTATACTGGAATGTTGAGACAAAATAGAGCTAGCTAAAGATTGCAAATGTCATTTTCTTAGTCAGTTAACAAAGAAAGAATAAATTTATTTTCAAGATAATTGGCAACTCATAAAGTATTATGGCACAATATAGATTAGCAGGAGAAATTATTGTATGGTCTCAGACCAATTGTTCCTTTTTCACATAATAAAATATTTACCATATCTTTTGTGCGTGATTTACTGTAGTAGTCACTCATTAAGGTGGAACTTGACTTTTTGTAATGATTGTCGACCATTGATTTATCTAAAAGAATTTGAAATTACAATTCGAAAACTATATGGTTAGATGTATCTAGTAAGATAATTTAGTAATATTATGTATATTGAGAGATATGTCAAATTGTCTATGACGACAAAGTACGAGAGAAGTAGAACTATGTGTACTACAAAATGTTGCCTTAAACACTTCTTTCTAAAGTGAAAGACAGGCTATCCATGAAAAAGAAAGAATGGAAAAGTTATATTCAATGAATAAGTTATATACAAACACAATAAAAGCAGGTCACGTCACAATACCTTCATCAAATGAATTAAATCATCAAGTTATCTCCCTTCATTTCGAAATAAACTTAATTTTTAATAACTATTAAAATATATCGAAATGAATAGACTAATTTATGCATATGACAATCCTTGTATTTTTTTAAAACTTAATTAAAACATTTAATAACTATTTAGTTCTTCAAAACACGTGTGCACCAACTCTATATCCTCAAAGGACCATTTTTATGATGCTTCAAATCAATAACTCTTCTCCTAAGTTTTTTTTTTTTATCACAATTAAATGGTTCCTGCATATTTTTTTTGAGGGGAAAATAAAATTTGCATTAATGAAGCCATACGGCATCTACAGATGAGATCGAATTCCACAACATAAAAATCTAAAATATCAGAATACATTCGATTTGAAAAGCTACATAGTACTTGAGATGTAACAATTCCGAGCGGCTTCCTTTTCATTGCTGTTCCCATATTACAGCCTTTTTGCGGAAGACCTTGCCAAAACTTTGATGAATGTTCACATCCGATATTGTAGACAACCTCTTGAAGTAGAAGATCCACCATGGTACCATACAACCAAACACACTAAAAACCAACAATACTCTCAAAGAGACGGACAAACAGACTCTCACAAAAGGAGAGACAAGCAAACCCAACGAATGGCATAAACTAACTCTCACAAAAGAGAGAGACAACTAAACCCAATAAATGGCCTAAATTAACTCTCACAAAAGGAGAGACTAATTTTATTCGACAATAATCAACTGAAAAACTAAAAAGAGCGAAGAAAGTGAAGAGAGTGAAGAGATTGGGGCTTACCATCAGCGTTAAATCGCTGATGACAGCCCCTAAAACACAAAAATGGAGTTAGGGTTTTTTGAGAGAAAAAGAGGGAGAGAAACGACTAGGTTTTTTTTGACTTCCATTTCTTTATTTAACATAATGGTAAATGGTTCCTGCATATTGTCATAACTTATGTGTTGATTCCCATATATCTTGTTTGGCATGGTTGCTAATTTTCAATTTTCAGAAACCACTAAAATTAAACATGGAACTATAAGTACAAACAATTACAGATTTAGATTAAATTTCTATAAACAGTTGAAAGTTTTTCAAAATCAAAAATTGACAGTTGGCACGGTTCAATTTAAGTCCGTTTCAGTTGAATGAACACACCCAAAGTTACAAAACTAAACTGAACGATTCTATCATCTGAATTTACTGAATTAAACTGAATACAGATATTGGTAAGTTGAAATTAATATGCTCTTAGTTTACTTAAGTTAAAGTTCCATTTCAATTTAACCAATCTGCATCAGTTCAGTTTTGCAATTTACTTTATTTATCATATGTTCTTATTCATTCAATGCTCGTTCAATCCAGATGAGTTCATTCGCAATAATTTCTTTTCATTTGAATTTAGAGATGTTCAAAAGCAGGTTTGGAGGGGTAGCATGCCGAGCCTAGCATGAAATTTTGCCCCGTGGACCGAACCGACAAGTGGGTTGGGTCGGACTAACAGGTTGAACCTTTATAAATTTACCTAAACATCTTGTCTATGTCTATCCTTTTTTAGAGTCGAACAGACCGAGTCTAATATGCCGTCCTGCTCATAAACAGCTCTAGTTGAATTTACTCAGAAATAAGTCTAAGAGAACAATGAAAATATCACTAATAATAGTAATTGGTTGGTTGTTGGTTCATACTTGATCCATGCCAAAATCCAAAAGTAGGCAAAGGTGGGTCCAATATGCAAAAAGCGAAGGGATGAAAAGGTTTGCAAATTAAAAGAGGAGAGACAATAAGAGCCGTGGGATTATGGAGGAACAGCTCATAGTGTCACGCCACGTACGTTTCCTCACAAAAAAAGTAATAAGAATAAGATCATATCACTCCCATATCTCACTCATAATAAATAATCAAAAGCATTTGTTATTGACGAATTTGTCCCTCTCTTTTTAATGCCAATAATAATACGTGTTTGAAATATACTCATTATAAAAGGATAAGATTTGGGACCAAAATCTTTTTCTAATATCTTATTAATTCTTACTATTATTTTTTTCTCATAAATAAATAAATAAATATAGATGGATCTCTCATTCGCACGTGCGCCACATTACAAATTTCAGTCAAGTGTAAATAGGATTAGTGACTAGTGATATTTTTCTTTTCTGGTTTGCCTTTTCAAAGGAGGAGATTTTGGTTTATGAAAATATTGGGGATTACTCTATAACCTAAATTGTCTTTCTATGAAATAATAGACTATCTCATTCAAGTTTTGCAATAGATAAAATGAGGGGCATTTTCATGACCACAAAATATATTTGAACTAGATTAAATTTGAGTTGGTATAGATTTATCGTGGACTTGAAATTCATAAATAGTAAGTGGTGACTCTTATGCTTTAAATGGGTGACTCTTAAGTAGAGTAACTCCTGAGTTACTTCTTCACCTTAGAGGGGTGACTCTCATTTGATCCATTGTATGAACCAAATATATTCAAAATTTTGCACTTATTTTTTTTTACATAATATTAGTCAAATGCGAAGAATTGCATGAACTAGGCCTATATGATAAGAAAATTAGGAGTTCACAAAGTGAGATGAAAAAAAGTTATTCCTCTCAAGAGTCACACATTAAAACATGAGAGTTGCCCCTTAAAGAGTTCATCTATTGACTATTGCAAGGACCAATTTCACACAAGACCTATTCATCTCTAATTTTTATTTTATATTTTGGACAGCAAGTCATGCTCTTTTTAGGGTAATGAAACTCGAACTCAGGTCATTGTTGAAACGATTGGAGGTGCGCCACTGCGCTACCCACTCCAAGCTCCCTTTTCACCTATAAACAATGTAGGGAAAAGTGCATAGAATAAGCTAAACTAACAACACATGAGCAAATGTAACAAACCATGGACTAAGCTTGACAATACAAAGCAATCTATATGCGTGTGGCAAAAATACATTGTGGGCTAAAATGTTATTTTATATTGTATTTTTGGGATATGATTAGTCCACAATAATATTATCGTAAACCAAATTCTCCACCTTTTAAGAAAATTTTATAGCTCGTGATGGTTACACAATAGAATCCATATGTCAAAATAAAATCTTTGCTTCAACCTTTTTCAGTTAAAAAACCAAAAAAAATAAATATAAAAAATAATAATAATAAAAGAAAAAGAAAAAGAAAAAGAAAACACACCATAAGTGCTACTTTTAACCTGAATTATATGGGCCACATAATGCAAGTCAAAACTGAGATTTGAAAAAGGTTAGGCTTTCAATATCCATCCATCACTCTCATATAAAGAACATGATTTGTGGCACTTCTTATAGCCTAGGAAAGTAGCTAGTAAATGACAGCTTAAAGAGCCTAAATGACACATTTTTCCTGGAAACAGAGTAAAAGGTGATGAAGAAGGAACTGTCATTTTAGAGACACAATCAGCACATTTCTGGAAAACCCAGAAATCCATCTAACCAAACTACTCATCAGATAACTTTTTGCATGAGACAATCCAAAGAAATAACATGACTGTGTCTGTGCTTTATCAATATCAATATATCAAAAAATCTACCAAGCTTAGGAGCAACAATATTTGCTTCAATACCATCATAAGGAACAGATTTACTAATAAAACCACCAGCAGATGATATTTTCCGAATCATATACTATAATTATGTGATTAAATCAAACTCCGTCATCAAAACTGCACAACTGCTCATAACCAGGGGTAGCCAAATTTATAGAGGGATTCCCCAATCTAAGAGGTCCTCGAGTTACTAGCTATCGGCTACCTTTTTTTTTCGAAAATTAGAATTTCATTTTATTCTAGGTTGGAAAAGAGTTGTACCTCAAGTAACACCCAAAGGAGGTAAAGCTCATAAGCACCTTCGAGTAGTAGCTCAATAAACCTAATTAAAGGATAAAGCCACACCCTGTAACAGCTGAAACATAATTTCACCCAGGAGATAACAAACCACCTAGAAAACAAAAAGGAAAATTTTCACTTTAGTGCCCTGAGATTTGGCGTAATCATAAATTAGAAACCTGTGTTTTTCAAATTCTCACTTTGGTGCCCTGTAAATTAACAAATAGTTTCATTTAGCTACAATCCGTCTACTCCGTTAAAAATTCTGTTACAAATATCAAAACTGTAGCTAAAGACACTACAAGGTTAAGGCCTTCAATACCCCTAGGAGTCCCACACACATACCACGCAAATGCAACGATTCTCTAGCAGGTTTGTAAATCTAAATTCATAAGAAGCTTTACAAATACAGTCCTCGAAGTTTATGTAATTTCCACCCATTCAAGTGCTACAAATGCATAATTCAGGACATCCAAGAATTAGGTAGTGTTTCGTACAGTACCAAAGGTCTAGAAACAAAAAAAGAATTCATATCCTGTGGTTTCACATTGGATCGAAATATCTAGGATGTGCATATACAGGTTTTGCAAACATCTTAATTTGAAGCTAATTATAAAACGACACACTGAATGCACAGAAATGGGATGTTACCTTAATTGTGCCCCATCCTTTCTTACAACCATGTGAATCCTATATCCTTCCAAAAAGTTTGGCATATGACAGGAAAAGTCAAACGCTTGATATCCTACCTAAAATGAGGCAGACTCATGACATAAAGAGATGGACAACAGAGAACATCAGAACAAACAAGACTAGGCTAGTGCAATTGTGCAAATACATTGCATCAAATTTGTATAAACGGCACAACATAGTCCCCAGCTGCCTCTATATTCCCAGGAAAGGAAAGAAAGAAGGCGTAAAATGTAAATGCATCACAATGGAAAAGAAACAACATTGACGGATAAGAAACAGAAAGAACAAACTAAATTCGTGGACTATATTTGCTGACAACACCCAGTGAAATCTTTCTGATGGCTGATAAACTTCCAAGTTGGTGTGTCCTCGGTGTGGACAGCCACCAACCTTATCATTTCGGCCAAACCTGAAGGATAACAATGTTTCCAGAATCATTCAGTTTCACAGTTCAAACTGATGACAACAGCAAATCTAAAACCATTGCAGAACAAAAACCACAACAATTCTGAAAGATAAAGGGGCTTTGACTACAATTAGATCATCTTAAATTTAGCATATCAAGAAGCTAATATGAAATAGCAAGGACTCAATTTCTTGTACCCAGCCACATTTGATCTCCGTCCATTGTCCAAATTTACCAATTTCTTCTCCTCAAGGCTTAAAATGGGACCCGGTTAACGACCCGACCCAGCCCAACAACAAGCTTACCTGGTTAACCCATTCATGGCCTGGTCCAGTTAAAAATTAACCATGTCATGTCCAACATTAAACCAGGTTAGTTCACCCATTGGGCCCCTCTCATTTTCCTGAGTCTGTGGCAATGCTTAACCTTTACATAGTGGTTGAGATTGTTCAAGACAAGATTTATAACATTGAGTGTTTGTTGGCTGCAGAATATATTTCCCTAACTAATAGTAGTTAGGTTCATCTTGTTTAAAAGATCTTAATTCTTAGGGCATAGAAATGGTGTACTATACTAAATGTATATGGTATCTCTACTACACACATGCTGTTACAGTGTTAAGTGCTAATGACATTCAGTAACAACTCTTTTGTCTCTCCAACATCAAGGCAGCTTCCATAAAACATCCCCTGAAAATGCAATAATAAAAAGTATTACTCCCTCCGTTTCGCTAAAATCTAGTCATGGTCTATTTTTATTGTTTCTCTAGAATCTTGTCATGGCTTAAAATAGTAAAGTACTTTTGTTGAAATGTCATAATTACCCCCACCCATTACTTTATTTGACCAACCTTCACCCACCCTACCTCCAAGGGCACAAGTGGAAGTTTCACACCAAACAAAAACTCCTTAATCTACGTGTAAATTGCCCATGACAAGATTTTAGCGGAACGGAGGGAGTACATATTTACATATGCAAAATATGAACTAAAAGCATTTGAAGCTACGTACTGATCATATATAAGCAACTGAATCTTAATGAAAGCGATAGCAAAATTACATGCATGATCAAATGCTTCTGACCTCTAAGCAACAAGTAAGAACAACCGCTCTTTTGGAGGTTGTAAGATTGACATCGTTGAACTCGTACTCAAGGCGACTAGTTATAGTCTCGACTAATTTGGTGGCTCCTCCCAGTTTCTTCTGAAATACCACTTTTATCCACACCTTATTATCATCGATGCCAAACACCTTCACATCGGGCTATAAAGGTTAACAAAAAACAGAACAGAACAACATTATTAGTGGTAAATTCAACTTTGCAATGAACAAAAAAGGCCACATTGATGAAGTAAGAAACATTAATCACTATTTAAAAACCTAATTTGCCAAATCTCCTCTATTCCCCATTTTCTCATTTCTTCAGTAGCACTAGCATTGATTTCATCTCTATTTGGCTTGGTCTCCTCCTCATGATGAATCTACCCCAGCTCGAGAAGCTCATTGCTAAGGCCGCTTACATTCCTCTGAAGCTCCTCTATGTAAGTGATTGCGTCCTTAATGATAGTCGCCTTGTTCATCTAAAATCCATATATAAAATCAGAGCATCGAAAATAAGTTAGTCACTAGGAGAATGATTAAGGATTTAATTGATTAAAACAACAAAGTGTGGGAGTTTCTAGATAGATGCATTGGTGATTATAGGAACAGTTGTTCGGAGCTGTAGAAGCCTGTCATTGAGCTTTGCTCGTCATTTCCTCTCAGCATTTAAGTTCTTAGATTTGAACTTAAAGTCATCGTAATCATTGTTGTTACTATTGTGACTACTATAGTCCCTAATTATCTTTCCCCTGCTATTTTCTTCCTCTTCCATGTTGAACCCATTATGATCAGAAGCATATATATATTCCATGTTTGGGTGCACAAAAGAAGTGATATAAGAATTAAGTGGTTTTCTCTTTGGATATATATAGAGCCTTTTGTGCTGGGTTTTGGAGGGGAATCTTATTGTTAGAGTTTGTTAAGTGGTTCATGTTGGCATGAGAGAGAGGAGGGTTGGGTTGCCAGCATGTCCTAACAAAATACATTCTTGCCAACTATTTTTACCTATTTCCTGATTAGTTTTTTGTATTATGTGTCATTCATGGAACATTTGACTTTTTCAGTTATAGTAAATTTCTCATAATACAAGAATAGCACTTGGCTTTCACTTCTCAAGAATTATGAAACTCTCATAAAGTATACTCTTTCTATCCGAAATTAGTTGTCACATAGCGTTTTTTATGCAACCTTTTAAATCATAGTCACATGTCTCTCAATAATGATAAGCCATGATGCAGGATTGTGCAGATATTATCTGATACTTATTAAGCACCACCTCATACATGAAGTAAACATAGAGCAGTAATGTCACAGTAGGATCAAATTTTGCTTCATTGTTATTGTTAGCCTTAGAATGTAAGCTTATATATCTCACACATTGCGAGCTTAGATACCAGGAGCAACAAACCCTAGATGAAACTCGAAATTTCTAAGCAGCACACCTTCAATTAACAGGTGTGCCAGTTCATACCTGCCAACTGGTCCTTAAGACATAGGATAAGCCAACACTTGTGAAAAAGTTCATCTCTGATACATCTAACCAAAATTCTAGTATCTATTTGTTCGCTAAAGACTCTTATCAGTTGGAGTTTAAAACTTAGATGGCATTCAAATGGACTATTAGGGATATGAATATAACAGTTTTCCTTCTATTTCTCTTTATTTTTCCAGCTACTATGGAAGTTCTTATATGTGTTTGTGGCCTTTAGTTAATGTACTATGGGGTTTACCCTGTTCATATCTTCCCTTCATGGTTTCTCTTTCTTCAGATGTAATGTTGATTTGACCAGTAAATTGCATCCAGTGAATTGTTTTGTAATAGATTGCAGGATCGTCATTCAACGACCTGTTGGTCAATCTAATTGATTAAGCCTTATCCCACAATTAGTAGTCACTATGACTAGGTGACTGATTTTAGGATGGAAGGAGTGTGTAAAAATTGATATAAGAAGCAAATCGCCTTTCTCAAATGATAGAAAAAACTTCTCATCTATTCTATTTTCTCTTGCAGTTGTTCAAATGATCACACTCACTAATGAGCTTTCAAGCAATTCAGACCTTTCCGAATACCCTTAAGTTTGATTACAGTCATCCATAATGGTAGATAAATCTGAATCATCTTTAAGAGCAGCACCCACAAGCAGCACTCCTATGGCTAAGGCTTTTAAATGCTAAATTTACTCTGGGCCCTTTTCATATCAAGAAAAATATCTACATGTTTAACTCAGCAGAATCAGATTACTGCACCTGGGCTTACACGTACTTGATTATAGTCGAACTTAAAGCATGTGTGCAAAGGTTACTGAAGTTCAAAGCATTAGTTCATGGCCTGGGCCTGCACACATGTAGACTGTATTGCAAGTTGGCTCGAAAGCATAAGTAGATTGAAGATCCAAAAAAGATTAGTATCTAGATGGATAAAAGGCCTAGGATAGCGGAATAAGAAAACAATTTTTGTATGAACAATTATGCAGACGGCCAGCGCATAAGTTTAAGGACCTAAATCTTTACTTCGTCCAACTTTTCATCAACATTTAGTTCAGTTTTCTTTTTCTTTATAGTACTATTTAGAGAACAGAGTAAATGTCTACCCCAAACTTGTAAATATACACCCTACATAATTTGCTACCCCTAA
Source organism: Mesembryanthemum crystallinum (assembly GCA_030267885.1). Lineage (NCBI taxonomy): Eukaryota > Viridiplantae > Streptophyta > Magnoliopsida > Caryophyllales > Aizoaceae > Mesembryanthemum > Mesembryanthemum crystallinum. The sequence continues at coordinate 18,712 of BSSO01001216.1, forward strand.
CTCAATCTTAAGTCATGCTTCATTTTGTTGTACCCCTACCTCTGGCATCCGATGTCCCTGCTGTACTTCTGCTTCTATCAAGTTCTGCATTTTATAAAAATCCTCAATCACCCCTTTAGTTATCCCAAGCTATTTCCCAACTGATCAAGCCATATCAACTTCACCAATAATAAATTTATTTCTATTGGCAATTCCTCCATATATTGTGGAATCTTTGCATCTTTTTGAGGCCAAAGGATATTCTAAATCATGGAGAATTTTCCATTCAACCCTGCCTGTTTAGTCTTGGGCAGAGAAATTTCTATTTCCTCCACTTGTATTCCCTTTTTCTTTTCGATTCCAGCGGTAAGCAGTGGAAAATGAGATTTAAAATCAGCTTGGACCATCTGCAATGGTTTGTCCTGGTCTCAATGTAAAAGCTTTCAGAATTCACACTCCTTACAGGAACTATCCTCTTCCTGATTCACATCAGTCCCCTGCCCCTCTTCATGTTCAGTTGTATTCATATTAATCCCTGATTTTGTTAGTAAATCACTCACCTCTATCACACTGTCAGAGAACGACTCTGAAACCCCGGAGTTAAGTACATCCTTTTCCTTCCGTGGCCCATTAGTTTCATAAACTGCTGCCCCCTTGTCATTTAAATTTACTTCTCCCTCCTTTTGCCATTTTTCTATCATCACTTGATATGTGAATATCTCCCTCCTGCCTTTCTGAAAATAAATTCTTCTCTTCCACACAAGTTCTACACTCCCAGCCTCCGAAGCAAGGGTACGCCTGGCAAGAGCTGTACCGCGTCTCGCAAACGTCTCCGGGACAGGGACAGCTTGGAAATGTGAAGAAACGACACTGCGACATTTCCGAAAAAGTAAGAAATGTCTCCCAAGCAACTGGGACGGTAGGGAAAAAANATTTCACTCGGACGTATCCCCCCAAATTTAGAAAAACTAATCAAACCCACAACTTTACATCCCTGTCTCCATGCAACATAGCTCCCAATCTCCCAAATCTTTATTTATAAGTAACATGGCTATTTAGACTTTACTCAATTAATTCCATGGACCCTCAAGTTATTTGATCAGGAAGACCTCCAATTGCCCCAAGGGGACTTGAACTAGGGACTATTGGAATCATCAGGCCTCCCAACCAAGTTTAAAATAGAGGTTTCATATATATGCTTCCCATAACAAGATTTGAGAAAACTGAGAGTTTCATCTGCTTCTTCACAAATTACAAAGGCTATATCTGGCATTATATAGCAACAAAATGTTCACTTACATGGATTTCACATAAATAAGGTGAATATTTGATAAAGATGAAAATTCGAGAAATAAAGATTGTCACAGACTGATCCTATAGATCAAGCATATGATTTGTAGTTTTTGTTGCTCACCAGATGCGTACAGTTCTAAGTAAGGGCTTGTTTACTTGGTTGCAATTTTGATTACAATGTAATGGATCATTTTATTGAGTGGAGGTAGGGTTGGACAAGAGGGGGTGGAGGAGAGTGACTAATAGAGATGTAATTGATTATATCAATCTATGTAATCACAATTACTCTAGTATATCCAATGTAATCATCATTACATGGCTAGAAGTAATTATGTTTACAACTACCCTAGCAACTATAGATTTTATGAGTAGCCATAAGCATGTCTATAACTACAAAATCTTGATTACATTGTAATTACCATTACACCCAAGTAAACACCACCTAAGTCTTAGGAATCCACTGGTCAAATGATGTCTACAAAACTTTATAACCTTATCGAATGATACAAGAGATTTGTGAGCCATCTACACGACACTTAAGACCACGGCGCCCCTGCCTCAATGGTCAGTAGCTAGCCTTGCAGCATCCATGGCCTAGTGAAGGCAATTCAAATCATTTAAGTGTGACTCTTCTATATTATGAAACTTAGAATGTGTGAAAAGAGTGGGCATATAAATAATGTGAGGACCACATAATATTGGAACAACTCGAGTTGAAAGCATAACAAACTGACAAAACATTTTAGGTCGTGAAATGAACTATGAAGGTAGTATCATGTGAATATGTAACAATACTCTTGGGTGCTTTCAGCCGAAGCAGGAAAACAAACCTGTGGCTAAAGGTTGCCCTTCATAATTGACGGCTTCTTTAGGAGAACCACAACTTTCCAACGCTGGCCGACCTTAAGGATAACATCAATTCAAAAAGGTTGAATCATTGTCTTATCATAGTAATGATGAAGAAGCCTCATGTTTCAAAATGCTGAGTTGCTGATCCCTTGTCAACAACAGATCTGCACAAACCATAACATTTCCGAAAGATGACAAAAAGAGTCTTGACTTGCTAGAATCTTCTGTTAACTAAATTCAGCAAAAGGTAAATAGAAAGCTTGTTCCCACTATCATCACATTTTAACAGTGTGATATAGAATGCAAACAATTCTTGACCACAAAGTGCATTAAGATTCATATCCAACATAATTTACCAACAACGACTTTAGGTCCAAATATCAGCTCAAAGCTATCTAAATCGTTGATGGATATGGTACTTATTTGTCTCCTAGGCATGTGATGAAATAATTTACCCTTGTGGATCAGAAAGTAAACTATATCACACAACAATTAGTAAGTACAATTAGATGTAGTTGGGGAAAAATATGTTTATAAGCCAATCTTCATGTTTGCCACAAAGATAACTTGGGGATAGCAGAGGAATATTTCGGATTAATATTCCTGAGTAACACATTTTCTTACCTTTTAAATTTCTCCAGGGAGATTGTGTCAGACACTGAATGGACTTAACTGGGTGCTAAAACAGCACAAATTGTTGGAAAGCTACTCATTAGTTTCCCTCCACTATGATGGTGGATTCTACTTTCCATCAGTGTTTTAACAAAATTTTAACCCAATCAATGTCTTCCACTACATCAAACATCAAGGATTCAACCCCAGAAGTCGCCTAGAAAAATATCAGAAACACCTTTCAGAACTTGATAATAGTACAATATGTCCAATGCATATAGCCCTAACTTTGAAGGTTTGGATGGAACCCACAAAAAAGATTCCTCTGGGAAGTAAGTGCCAGAAAGTGCGTAGTGATGGGACAGACACATAACACTGAGAGACGTTAGGTAATCCTCCAACAGAGTTGTGCTCTCTAACTTTTTCTTAGTTTGAGTAAAAATTAATGTGTGCACTATCTAGTATCACCCCAAGCCTTCCTAAGGTAGGCTGCATTATAAATATGTCACATGTACAGCATTTATGTAGTAAACAATAAGTGTGTAACACCATAGCTTATTCCGCAACTAAAGATGGCATACCGTTCACTTCAGTTACTTGTGATCATGCTCGCTTGCTCTTACCTTATCTCATCAAACGCTATCCCTACATCAAGTACATCCCAAAACTCTCTGCCTCTCTTAGTCATGGCTAGTCACATAAATCTTTTCTTAATCAATTTCCGTGTTTCTTTCAATGCAGGGCTTAGCAATCTTCAAAGCAAAAGTGAAGAGAACATGGTTAACAAAAGCATGAACCAGGTATCTTTAACTTGCTTTCTCATGCACCAAAACCTGCCTATTTCTGTTCCGGTAACGATTTTGCATTCTATTTTCCAGCACAATCAGATGACTGCAGAAGATAAGATGGAGGTAGATTCTGTGGAGGGCAGGATGGAAATCGAAATAAATGATTATGGACCGACAGGATCTAATCCCTCTCACACCCCCAGGCCACCACTTACATGATGCCGAATATGTAGCTTATCTCCACAGCCTGTAATAAAACCAAAGTACTGCCAGTAAATGTAGCATATGGTGGCAAAATTGAAATTACTACTTACTACCCTACAACTTTCCAACCCTTGGAGGGAGGATTGTATTAGGCATATGAGAACCAACTTAGAACTTTGTCATAGCTAAATAGCAGGGATTCTCATACTCTGTTCAATAGGAATCTTATACGTCTATGTAGCTGACCCCATTTAAGTGGGTTTGGCATGGTTAGATGGTTACTCACTGTGCTGGAGATGTCCTGTCCTGGTGCTTATGTAATATAATAATCTTATCCTTCTTAAAAAGAACTTATTAGTTTAGCTTTAGTAATGATCATCTTAAGGTAGGTAGTTTCTTGTTCCATTAACATGGTTCATCTAGGTGACTTCTTTGGTTACTACAAGACAGGCATGATTCAGAGAGAGGGCCACAAACTTGAAACAACAAAGTACATAATCATGTCCGAGGTCTTTGAAGGGACATCAAACATATGTTAGTGAGACTTGGGAATAAGAATCAAATTTGAGTGCAGATGCAAACAAATAGACCAACTTTTCAAGCGTTTTCCTTTGGTAAATGCGTCCAAAAATCACGTCATACATGAGTATTACAAGGTTACACATGAACACTCTGGATAAAAATGAAAAAGATCAAGTGACATAGCACATAACTTATGTACAAAAGAACAAATAATGAACAGCTCAAACCTATACCTTCTGCAGTTTATTCAGCTGCATAAAACCACAAGAGCTATTTCCCTTCCTACTTTGACTTCAAAGATGCCAAATGAAACGCTACAAGAAAAATACTTTTGAATGCCACCAAATCAAAGTACATATCACAAGGAACTAATAATATCATTCCAGGAACCCACTTGACAAGCTTAATCTACAGATACTAAAAGCTAATAAAGGATTATACAACTAATGAGATAACAAAAAATGAACTTGTGCACACTAACTTCATAAAACTAACAACTGATTTGGGGAAGAAAGGGATTTGCATGTTAAATTTCAGAAATTCCCTTGTTTGAGAGTTTCTAATAAGAGGGGAACCAAGGTGAATGGAGGGGAACAATTCCCCATAACTCTTCCAAATTTTTTCCCCTCGACATGCCTCTGTGTTACTTAGACTCGGAGATAAGGATTGAGTTCAGGTGTAGATCCGTAGATCGAAGTCATCTATTCCAAGGATTGTTTTCTTGTTTTTTTGGGTACTAATTTTAAGTGTCTAGCTGCCATATCATATCCTAAAGTCTAAAGATAAAAAATATGATAGTTTTGTTGAAATGAAGAGTCCAAGTAACATAGATTTAAGGGTGAATAGAGGGTAACTTTCTCAACAACTTTTCCTGTAAAAATACACTAGTTTCTTTCCCTACCCTTCCCATTTTCTTCCAAACTTCCCAACATGTGGTAACATTTTTTCACCTCCATTCTCGTACTAAAACTCTCCAACAAGGTGAAAAATCGCCCTTGTATTCCCTTCCTACCTCCTCTTAAAACTCCCAAACATGCTGTAAAAGTTAACAAAAACTCTGTAAGAGGCATTTTACCGAACACCTTCCAATCAAAATACTATTACATACTAACAAATCCAACTCAATTGTTTATGGACCCACCAAATCCAAACAATGGGTTTTTGTGAATCAAATCAAGGGGCTCAAAAGAGGAAACTTGAGATTACACAAGTTAATTAAGACCCTTAAATATACTGATATACATAGCCCTGACATTTTCAAATCAAAAGCAATGCATCAAATATCAATAGTTAGTGGGAAGGTATAAGTGGGTATGAAGTGTGAGGCACTTACTTACTTGTGTTGTTGTGCCCATAATCGCTTCTTATCCATTCTCTCTCCTCCTGATTTGCATACCTGTCGCCAAATCACGAAATATGGGCACCCACTTTGCTTCATTTGCTGAATCCTAATCATGGAAGCTACCAATTACCATATCATAAACCATAATGGAATATCAAAACCCTTGATTAATCATTTTTTTTTTTTTTTTTTTTTTTGTTTTTTTGCTCTATCTTTAAGAGAGATGATGGGATGATACGCAAGAAAGATATTTCTTACTAGGAGTATTTCATATTCATAACATAATACTGGACATGCATGTTAATGCTAGGGTTTAATTAATCAAAACCCACTTCAAGCATGCGCGATTAAATTACTAACCTAGAAAAAACAAGATTTTGATTCGTCACCATTGAACTAAAGCTTCATTGAATCTAAACTTGGGAGATTGCCAGAGTAAATGCAGTACGAACTCGTCATTTATGGGTGCTGACCGTGTGCTTGGAAATTGACCCGAATTGGAATCATCGATTACCGTAAGTCTGTAAAGCAGTTTTAAAAATAGATAGGAGGCACAAACGTCTTAATTCTTATCTTAATTCTAAATCCCAAAATCTTAATTCTTATGTTTGGTTTGTGGGATTGAGAATAAAAAAAAGATTGGGATAATTGGCGTGAGAATTCACATATTATCTTTAAATTACTATAATGTCCTTTTTATTAACCAATCTCCACCACTCCCCATCATTAATGAAGAGTATTTTAGTAAATCAACTACTAAAATCCCTACCTATTCTCATTTATACAACAAAC
>BSSO01001217.1:0-25092 GCA_030267885.1 Mesembryanthemum crystallinum
GAGTCCTTGGAAATCTCGAAACTTTTTCGAACTCAAACACACTTGACCAGCAGTTGTAGTGGAACTGTTCCGCTGAATGCAACAAACAGAACGTAAATGATGAACATAAGATTTAGCGTGGAAAACCTCTCAAACCACGGAGAGTAAAAACCACGACCCCGTAGGGATTTTGCCAATACTACTTATTTTATTAAGCAGTACGTTGATTAGAAGAATCACTCTTAGATCTCATTCAATACCTAACACCCATACAAGTTAACCGAAGAATTACAATGTAATCCTACGTACTAAGTTATGCAAAGGGAGACTCAAATTACAGCTCTCAAGTATGGATTAATTCTCAATGAAGCGCATAAGAAAACTGACTTATACTCGTATATGCCAACTATTTAGGAAGTAGGATATGAGATAAAATCAGATTTACTTTATAGAAATTCAGTCAATAAATATCTTTCCATAAGATAATAATTTCTAGCTCATAAAAGATACGGAAATTCTATCTTTTAGCAATTAGGAAAGTTGTGTTTAGAAAACTCTTGAAGCCCAAGGCAAAATATAGTTTCCAAAAACCTTTTGACTGATTTTATCTCATATAATCACTTGACTAATTATATATAAATATTCTCCAGAACATTGCACAAAATACAATCGAGAATATTTACATATATTTTAAGTACGTAATTAAACGTACAGGTGTTGCTGGGTGGAACAAGTGCTTACCTGGAGCTGTTCCACTAGCACACAGCTCCGCTCATGCTATAAACCCAATACTTGATTACATGCAACATTTGTCTATCCTAAGCATAATAAGTACTTACAAGAAATCTAAAGATACATAATTAAAGCTCAATCAACAATGACTTCTTGCTCTTCTTGATCTTCAATAAGCACCAAGGTCCAATCATCAACAATCTTGATTAACCTTCAAACATTCAAGCAAACATCTTGCAACACATTAGGACAATTAAGCTCACTTGTTTGTTATCATCAAAACCAATAACTCAACATCTTTGAAAATAAACTCCATTCTAGATGTATGTGGAAATATTTATAATATGACTCAAATGTTTAATTGAGAGCTTTTTGAGCCTCAGACAGAACTCTTAAACCACAAGGCATATTTAAAATATGACTCAAATGTGTAATTGAGAGCTTTTTGAGCCTCAGACAGAACTCTTAAACCACAAGGCTTGTTTCTCTTAAACATTATAGCATGTTTCCCTCCAAGCAAACACAACATCGTGCCTGACTTCATGAACCCCGCATTGTTCATGTTATTTCTCAGACTTCGTTTTAAGTTACGGCCTAAGAGATCTAGGAAGCTATCCTTACGAAAGAGATCTATATACAAATTTTCCGAGTTTTGTTGAACATCTGTAAGGGATATCCCCCCAAAAGCCCCAAGTGGTTGGCCCACAAAAATGCCAATTATACCACACAATCCCACACAATGTCAAGAGGCTTGCCATCCCCATTGAAAATCCTAGAGTCTACTCCAACCAAAGGCACACAAAAATTGCTAGAAGAGCGACCACCATAACAATTTATGCTCCTTACCTCTCCCCAGCTCTACATATCAACCTTGCAAGTGCATAGGACTAGTAATGTGGCACATATAACACTCCTTCCCACACTAAGTAACCTGGTACACAAAGTATGAGCAAAATTACAATGCAAAAACAAGTGTAGACCACCAGTTCACTAGCTTGGAGTTATGGTTTTCTGGCTGTTGTATTGCATAGCAAACTGCTAGCTCATGCTGATTTTGTGGCAGAAGTTGCATTTGAAGTCCTACTTAACTTATAGCCATCAGGAGTCCTATTAGCTTCTTTTGTACAATGCACAATATGTTTGTGAGGTGAAAATGACTTACTGTTGGTAATTTTGGATTAAGTGCCATGATTTTCCTTCATTGTCAATTTGACAATTGAAAAGCATTTCACAGTAAGCTATTATATTTCCCCACATGTTAAGAATTTGGAGCCTTTTTTCCTTGTACATCACATCTTAGGAGTTTATGATGAGTGCAAATTTAACTCTTTTCTGCTTTCTTAACACATCTTAGGAGTCTATTACATTTACTGCTCCTCTGTTACTTTTAATTTTATCTAGCTGCCATCATCTCATATCTGACACGCTAATAATATATTTTGGTCTTGTTTAACTTGGACGTCTCTGACTGTGTTCTTATCTCACGTAGGGTATCAGTTGCTTTTTAAATTATGCCTACACCTGATTATTTCCTCATTGGCAGGTTAACTTACTGTTGACAAAATGGATGAAAGATTTGGAGAAGATTTTCTACGGAAATCTTGTTGCATATGATGCTGCATTGCTTCCAGAAGCTGGAAAAGATGGTCTTTCAACTGTCATATGGAGGTATTGTTCTAACTTGGGAGCAGTTGTATAACGAGTTGTCTTCACCTAAGATGAAGGTCCTGTTCTGCAGTCTGCTTAATTTTTATCCATGCTTAAGCTTATTGCTTATTCTTTTATAGTTCACCACCCCAGAATTTAATATGTAGTATCTGATACAGTATATGATTTTGATTGATATTAGTTCTCTCTCGATGTTATGTGGTCAAATTTCAAGGGGTGTTCAAAATTTTACTTTATTAGAGGGGCATGATGTAGATTCCTAAGTCAATTGAGGTCAATTCTAGCTGAGGAGTGATAACTCTATTGTTCCCAGTTTAGGCTAACTCATACCCAGTGTGTGATTTAAGCAACACTCGAGAGAAGTTTTCTGTACATGTAGCTCAAGAAGATGGGTGGAATTAGGTAAAGATATCAAAGGAAACCTCTTGGTCAGGTGAATACAATAAGAGTTAGGCCTGCAAAGCCCCCAAATCAAAGGCAATATTTCACAATTTATGGGTGATTTGGGGACGCTTTTATCGTTTCTCAAGTTTTTGTCAGTGCATTGACTGTATGTGGGAAGGTTAGCTTTATCCTTGTGCGCTCCTTTGTCTCTGTCCCATTGTTTGTCTTTGATTTCTTGTAATTTTTTTTATAGGAACCTTTTCTCATAGAGTTCGCAATTGNTGGGGTTTGTGGAAGATTTTAGAAAAAGTTCTAAATGCCATACCTCCAACTGTCCCTACATATTGGAGAAGTTGAACTTATCCACCCTTGAAATCTCTTGAAAAGAAGGGTGTATAATTACTTTTGTGCTTTGACCAATAGATTCTGTGGGAACTCTCAACATTTTGAAATTTGTGATTCAAAACATCAACTTAACCCTTATAAGATATTTTCAATAGTTGTTTTATGTGGAATTTGTGGCCTAAGAAACCCATGTTAATTTTTATACAAGACTCCTGACTTGATATATACTTGGGCTAACATGTGTCGCAGGAATGTGTTCTCTGATGATGCTGGCTCAGAACCAAGTGTAGATGCAAAACGTGTTGCTCAGGTGTGTTCTCTTCTATTTTTTCGGTTACCTATCAGTCAGATGAGTTTGGTCCCAAAATATATACTTTCACAACCTATGAGAAAACTTAATGATATGAATCTGAAGGAATTGGGTTACTGGGATATTTTTATAGTTCTATAAGCTGTGTTCCCACTTCTGTGGCTTCAGTATTTACTAATTGGCCCAATCAACAGCCAGTAGCCCGCAATATGATTTTGAAATTCACATGCACTGAGCAAGCTTATCCGACAAGTGGAAAACCAAGTTTATGAAGGAAATTGTTAAGATTCGTTCATTGAGTTTCACCAATTACCCCTATGGTGATGATCTAATACTGGTTGAACCTTGTGAAAATCGAAACAACTTATTCTCGGTTGACCCAAAAGTTATATCCTATGTATCCTTAGCAAAGGGTTTCTGGCTACCAAGTCCATATTGTAAAAAGAGCTACATGCATTTCGTTAGGGTTAAAATAGAGGGTCAGTTTCTTATAGGAAAATTCTTCGGTAACTAGTCATCATGTACTAAACATTTGTCTTTGAGCTACAGGTTGTGCTTTCACTCAGTAACATAGCTAGATGTTTAGAAGCTGAAGCGCTTTGTGTTTGATTGCAAGGGGCCTCATCCTATACTCCCAAAATGTTGATTGTTAGAATTTTGTTGAACTTCTCTTTTCCCTGCTCTTTGATATTGCTCCCAGGTTCAGATGGAATTTGAAAGTCATGCTTCCAAATGGACAAAATCAAAACTATTATTGATAAATAACACTTTTGAATGGTGAACCAAGAAATTCCCTTGTTGTGAACAAGACATGATGAAGCTATACGAAATGTTCTGAGATGGAGAGTAAACATTTCTAATCCGAGCTTTTTTTTTTCCGATGTATGCAGGCCATGGCTCGGTACATTCGCCGCGAACTTAGTTGCCTTTCCATGACTGGTACGTATTTTAACCTAAATTCTCTCTTTTCTGGCTCCTGTTTCGGTTGACTTTCTTGCACCTTATATATTGGTGTGTCAACTTTTTATATGATATGTTCTACATGAATGGTGGAACCTTTACTTAGCTACATATACTGGTACTTGGTAGATTTTGAGTGTTCCTGGCAGCAGAGGGAAAAAAATTGGAGAGTAACCAATCTATTGTACGTGTGTAGTAGGCTCTATGAGTTGCAGAAATTGATCTTGATTGTGTGAAAGCAAACACAAACATTCCTACTAGCGGCAGAATATGTACAATAAATGTGAAGCCCTAACATGCCCTTTGTGATTGATGTGCTGAATAATGTATTCGGATGCATTTATCGATATACCCCTCTTTTGTTATTTGATACTCTTTCCGTTCCTATCTTAAGATTGTTTCAAAATAGATATTACCTATCCAAAGAGGGTAAAAATTCTTTTTTCTTCACTTTAAATTTCCATATCGGTATGTTTGAAGTCTTTCTTTCTCTTTAATTCAACTGAATGGTGTTGAACTGAACTGATCTTAATCAAACATAGTAATATGTGTGAGAAAATTTAAGTTGTAGAATTAACTGAATTTGCAGAATGATAACGACGAAATGAACAGGCCCTTAATAGTCATCTATTATTTGTGGTCGATATGTAAGTAGATGTTCACATTCTCCTACCATAACTACTCTTGTGCCAATGGGCATTTGTAATGAGTATGTGTTTTGGGGTGTTTGTTACTTTCATATCATCAATACTTATTTGTCATCCTTATTCTTTGTTTGCTCTTATATTCAGTATTTTGAGTATATCTGACTCCAGAAACAATCATTCATTTATAGTATTTTTTTTTTTTTTTTTTTGTGCGCGAATTTATGGTTACAATTTTGCAGATAAGGAAGCCATGTTCTCCGGAAACTTCATGTTCTCTTCACTCGAGCCACAACCTCTTCATACGGCAAGACCCTGAGGAGGACACTCTTGGTTGATCAAACAAGCAGGTGTAGGAGCATTCCCATAATTTAGTGACGCGAAACATTTAGATATCCTTATAGTAGTTATCCTCCTTTTTCCTATCAATGGTCTTAATTTTTCTTCAGATGTAAAGCGTTCTACAGCATATGCCATATAGAGAGCTTTGGCAGCATTCTTTTCTTTGGTGTATACCGTGTATTCATGTTATTTGTTTTGTTCTAACCGTACGGTTCCATGGATTGAATCCATCCCATGTACATTTGATAAAGTTGCTATAAGAGCATCTCCTGAATACTGATCAGCTTATATGAATGGATAACATGTCATCTTCGCCACGGTTCCATATTCACAAGCTGTTCAAAGGACTCTTTAAGTTCAAATATTTGATTTCCTACTATTCATTGAGTTCAGCGTTGTTAAGTTGAATAGTATGAGACCTTCCTCTCGTTTCCGTTTGTTCATTTGATTTTTTTTTTTTTTTTATTTGCTATGTTTTTTGACATCATTTGAACATTGTTGTCATTCCTCATTAGTTAATGGCATTTTCTGCCAAAATAAGTAACCTAAAGTTTGGAATAACCTATATGAATGAAGCCATAGGAGGGTTGATACCTTGATGGTTTTATTCTTTGCCTTGTTGAAACACTTCGACTGACTTCCTTTATCAAGTTACCTTGCTGTGTGAGAATACTAATCTTATGACAAATGACAAGGTATCAAAATCACCAATTAACTAACCGCTCACTACCTAGGTTTAGATGTTCTAGGCATTTATACACTCTCTCCGTCTTATAAATTTTGAACAATTTTCCATTTTAATCATCCCAAATTATGTTTGCCTCGGAAGATAGAATAATGCACAAATTGTTAGATATGTAAATGATAAATACTAGTGTCAGATAAAGCAATAGTTGCATGTTATTTTAATATTTATATATTTATATAGGCAAATGATCAGTTGTCCTATTAGCTATGAGGGGCATCGAAATATGCCCCTCAATAAGTAAAAGTTCTGTTTATTGTTAAAAGAGTAAGTACAATATATAAGATATTTTATTACTTATGCAAACCTAATAAATACTCATGGAGATACACCAATGGTGACATCCATTAGGGCACTTAACTATTTCTCATTTATTTTAATTATATATGCATCCCATGGTTGTACGGAATGAATAAATATAAATATATAAAAGAAAATGTAAGTTGTTGAACAAGACATAACTAAGACTTTGTTTCCTTACCTTATTTTTGTTCATTTTATTATATTGATTTAGCAAGAAATTAACAAAAAGCAATATAATCAACCAAAATCAGTAGAATCAACAGAAATCAACAAATTTTACTTATTAGAGTGAGTAGAATCAACAAAAATCAATGAAATAACAGTTAACAATAAATATTAACAAAAAAAACTTAAAAAGAACAATGTCTAACTGTACTTAAATTTTGTGCATGTTAAATTTTATTTTATTATTATTTTTTTTTTTTTATGGGAAACATGTTAAAATTAAATAGAATAGAACTTAGGCTATAATACAGAATGAGAACAATGAAAAAAATAGTTTACTTTTCTTTTTTTTTTTTGACAACAAAATTGACCTAAGGGTGTGTTCATTTGACCATACCGAATCCCATTTGACATCATTCTATTCAGTTCAGGTTATTCAGTTTATTTAAGTTCAGATAGTTCTGTTCTGGCCATACACTTTTTTTCTCACAAATTATTATTCATTCAGTTGAGTTCAGGTGGTTCAGTTCAAGTCGTTTCAGATGAACTGAACACACTCTACAGACAATTACATAAAGGGATGAGGAGAGAGTCCAGAAACCAACAACACATGCTAGTGCTCCCATATATTGGTCACATAGCCTTAATCACAAAGTATCTAAATTATAACCACAAAAACAAATTCTATTGGCTTTATGCAGCTTGAGTGTGTTGGAAAGGATGTAAATCCCACAGTATATATTCTGACAATGCCCACCTAAGTCAGTCCACATTCTAATCAATACAGTACAAGAATTTCCCAGATCTTAACCTCCTTTTTATTTTCTCAACCTTTTTGGCCTACTCAAACATGCCCACCCCACATTGTTGTTCTTCAAAATGTGATGTAGGCTGATGTAGCAATAGCATGACCCCTCTTCCTCCCCTCAACTACAAACTTTTTTTCTCTCTCTTCCCCCCTTCTCTCTCTTTCTCTCTCCTCTCAAAATGCTCAAACTACTCTTAGCAATACTCATCCCATCCTTTCTCATCATCATCATATTTTACTTCTACTTAAACAGGAGATCAAGTAACCCAGAAAGTGAAACAACAGCAGAAATTGATGATTCAAAAGACCCAGAATTAGGCAACATTGGCAATGACTTAAATGAGGAGCTGATGTGCTTTCAAGGGGGTGAAGATCTGACAGTTTGTGATATCTTAGATGCCCCAGGTGAAGTTATTGGGAAATCAAGCTATGGCACATTGTATAAGGCCCATTTATCAAGAAATAATGCCATTTTTCTGCTCAGATTTCTGAGACCTACTTGTAGTGGGATGATCAGTGAGGTCATTCCTGCTGTACATGCAATTGGGTTGGTTAGGCATACTAATTTGGTCCCTCTTAGGGCTTTCTATGTGGGTCCAAGAGGAGAGAAGCTTCTTGTTCATCCTTTTTATGCTTATGGCAATCTAGCTCAGTTTATTAAAGGTATGAACTTTTTCCTTGTTTTTTTCCTTGTTTTCTTTGTATTATGCCTTTGTTTTACTTCAATTTGAACTGGGTTTTCTCTTGAATTCTTGGTTTGGCTGTTGCTTTAGTGGGTTCTTTTGATAATCTTGTTTGAACAAAGAATCATCAAAATTTGGTTTGTGTCAATGTCTGGCATTGATTGAAATATACTGTTTTCTGGGTTTGAGCTGGGTTCATACATATAAGCACATTATTAGTAGCATGTGTAAAAATGGGCAAATTAACATGGTGATCTAAGCACATTAAAACCCTGAATTTCTGGAGGGACTTTCAGAAAATGTTGGGAATTTTTGGCTCGGGGATCTTTGTTTGTTCCTTTCATGTATTTATTTAATTTTCAGTTTATTCCCTTATTTGCTTGATTTCTTCCTTGTTTTATGCTTTCTTTAGTTCCAACTCCAAGCTAAGATTACTTGAATTTAGATGATTGTACATGCCTTCCAACCTGGGTTCATGTATGATTTGGCTGTAAAGTTTTAATCCTCTTGAAAGTTTGTAGATTCTAATTAAGTAATTCTAAACAATGGCTTTTGTGGACTTTAAGTAACTGTACAGCTCTGCTGTTTGTTGTCCTGTCTTCTCAATCATCTCCTTACTGATCTTTCATTTCATTAAGTCTTGATGTTGATCTTTCATTTTGCTAATTTTGAAGTTTTGTCTTAGCTTCATTACTATAAAACCTACTGGCTAACCCTATGCTTTGTCTAAACATGTTTGTCAACCAAATTTTCAACATCTAGGTCAATTTTTTTTCTTTTTCTTTTGCAGTTGAAGTATTTTTTTTTTATATGTTAATCCTATATTAATATGTGGATTTAAATATTTAATGAGTGGACGATGAGCCGGCTTCTTTGTTCATACCCATTCTTATCATGCCAGCCTCTCACCCCCTCCTCAATCCTGATTCTCATAAATTGAAAAACTAAAATTAAGAATTAATCCTTTGGGACATATTAAGTAGTTGTGGGGATGAAACTCTTAATGAAACTTTCAAAGCTGACTATCTCCACCTCTACCACCTCTTTTTTTTTTTTTTTTCTAATTATTTGGGATTTTTTCAAAGCTGGCTAGTTAGTTAGTCATCCGTTCTGCTTTATTTTCGACTATGATTGAATTTATTGATATTGCTGAAACGGTCTAACTTTAATTATGTCAAGTGAGTTGTTCATGATTGTTATGTTCATGACACTTCGCATTTATATTTCCTAGACAAAGTGGTTTGCAACGAAGCTAAATTGTCGCATGTTGTGAGTTTAACAATCATGTTTTTACTGACAGATGGGAACAATGAGTCTCGCAAATGGGAAGTGACTTACAATATTTGCCTCGGTTTAGTGAAGGGATTAGCTCATCTTCACTCGGGCTTGCACAAACCCATCATACATGGCAATCTCAAGTCTAAAAATGTACTCGTGGGTAGAGATATTCAGCCATATATATCTGATTACGGCCTACATCTCATTCTGAACCAAACTACAGGACAAGAAATGCTCGAGTCTTCTGCAGCTCAGGGGTATAAGGCCCCAGAGCTGATGAAAATGAAGGACGTGAGTGAAAGTACTGATATATACAGTCTCGGAATAGTCTTGCTAGAGCTACTAACTGGCAAAGAACCTGTCGATGAAAAAGCTTCGAACCCACAGGAAATTTACCTGCCTAATGCTATTCGAAGTGCGATTTTGGGTCATAGGATAAAGGATTTGTATCATCCTGATATATTAGCGAACCAAACTGGGAAACGAAGGCACAACACAGAAGATCGCGTCTTGAAGTTGGTTCAGCTTGCGATGGCTTGCTGCTCTCCTTCCCCATCTCTTAGACCGCCTGCTAATGAAGTCGTTAGGAAGATTGAGGAAATTGGCAAGTAACAAGCCTTTTACAATACAGAAGAAATTAACATCAGACTTTGATATAAATGATTGACAAAATGATGATTTCTGGGCTGAATAGTGGGTACCGATGTGAAAGACACAAAGACAGAGATCGTGCTGGCAGGGTATGATTTCCATTTGATGATTGTGCTGTTTTCTGTGAGTAAGGTTGGAGATTTGAGTCAGAAAGCAAAGGATTTTTGGAATTTGTGGCCAGGGAGCTGGGTTTTTTTAGTTTATTTATTTGCCCAGAAGCAGTAAACATGGGATGCTTAACATGTTGGGCCCCTTGGAATGATCTTCTTGTCTGATGATAATTAGGATTTGGCGAAAAGAGGAAATCGTGGTGTCTGGAGATTATTACAGGATTTGGCATAAAGAGGAAATTAACAAGGCATTGATAATCATGTTGTTTAACAGTAAAAAGGATTTTGCTTTTCTGAAGCAAAACCTGCATTCTTTTTGTGGATACATAGGCAACTAGAAACATAAATTTATAGTTATGTAACTGATTTCTTGTACAAACTGGGGGAAAAAAGAAATCCTTGTGGTAAATCAGTAGAGTGTTTTTAATTCCATGCTCATCATTTGAAATTCCTAAAGAAATGGGCAAATGGCATCTTCTCTTTTTATGCTGTTTCCTTTTATGGGATTCTTCATCTACATTAGTTCATCCATAAATGATATCAAGATAACTCTGTACACACATCATACAATATAACTCAAAAGCATGAAAAATGGCGGAACTCCAGAAAGCTGATAGATTACGCGAAGGAACACCTCAGGAAACTGATTCAATTCGGGTTTAGATTTTCTGCACGTTTAATTAAATGGGTTGACATGACTAACTCAATCGACACGCAACCTGTGATCTAAACCGGATTAGCTCTGACTGAGCAGTTTATAATTCTGACAAATGAAGTGTTGTTTTCTGCTTGCCATTTCAATGGAGACATGGAAGAGCAATTGTCAACGTGATGGTGGTTAGATCTTTGGATGTAAGGGGAAAACAGTCTGGTCGGTTGAAAACAGTTTTCAATTTTTCGTCTTGGTTGATGAATACAAAACCATAGTATTTAATATTAGCAATTACAATGGTATAATAAGATCCTCACTTTGGTAGATAAAGATTCAACAATAAATTAAACATGAATCTGGATCAACAATCTGACAAAAATCAACCCATCTCTTGTATATTTCAGTTTTCTAGGCATCTTAGAAAACTTAGTATGGCCCAGTCAGAGAATACATCCTATGGTATTAAATTCATTCTGACTGAGAGGGCACTAATCAGTAATGATGAACTGTAACTGCCAACCAGCTTCTATTATAATTTCATTATTTTTTTTTTTAAAAAAAATAAATAAAAATAAACCTCCTTTTGGATCCAAAGGGCCAGCTTTTTTATGAATAAAATTTGTCTCTTCTTAATGAACAATTATCTATAAATCTGAGTTAGATACTCCGTCCGTTCTGCAAACAAGGTGACGCTTTGTAATTCGCAATTCACTTCTTTAGAGAACGGAGGGAGTAAGATACTTCAAAATTTTACTCCTGTGTTTGAGAGATTAAAGAAAAGGTCCTATAGTTAATCCTATAGTTTAGAGCCTAATCACAAATTCGCAAGGACATTGGCACATTGCTACGTGGGAAATAAAAACAAATTGATTTCAATATTGTTATTAAAGTCTAAGCACATCAACATATCAATTTTATAGTCCCCAGTAACAAAAGCCAAAGACTTTACAGATGACACAAACAGAAATTGTTCGTCTTTTAACACCTAGAGATATTGAGAGATAAAACAAGGCGTCTCTCTCTTTTCACACTTTCATGTATAATGGCGATTAAAATCAACCTTTTTGGGTCCATAAATTGACTATTCAACATAAACAATTTCTTACTGAAATATTGTCCGATTGTGTTTATCTTACTTCATCATTGCTGAAGAGTTTGGCAAAGTGCATATCAGCAAAATGTAGGAGAAACAAAGTATTAACAATAATTGGGAGTCTTCATTAATTCGCTATGCAAATGTACAATTCTTAAGAAATATTAGGACTTTAAGTTTGTTGTTGGGCATATGCTAATGATGCCCTTATAAATTTAGGCAATGTAATACATGGGATTTGGAAGCTTGAAGGAGCGGATGGACATGGAGGCACCCAACAAATCACTCCACTGATCTCCAGAGTTGCCAAGAATCCTGTATCCATCGTTAACCATCTCAGTCCTCTTCTCCGATTTGTATGTAGTCGCCAGCTTTCCGTGATCTTCAGCTGATCTGCACGCATTCATAGATTCAATGTGAGTGTTCAAAGCTCGAAATTGGGCACCTTCTCTTTAGGGTTCAAATGAGTTACACAGGTACAAGCAAGTTTTGCCCCGACTCAAGTACAATCTTCTGGTGACTTTATCAGCTAAGCTAGG
This sequence comes from Mesembryanthemum crystallinum, assembly GCA_030267885.1. Classification (NCBI taxonomy): domain Eukaryota; kingdom Viridiplantae; phylum Streptophyta; class Magnoliopsida; order Caryophyllales; family Aizoaceae; genus Mesembryanthemum; species Mesembryanthemum crystallinum. Next base: position 12,392 of record BSSO01001217.1, read on the forward strand.
GACTTCAAACACTTCTATAGTACTACTATGCATGACATACAAGAAACAAAGTAGTACACTATACATAAAGTTTAATACAGTTCATGAAATAGTAGTACATGTAATAGTTATCTCATGGATTGAATGTTTATGTACTTCACCTTTCATAAGATGTAAGTAAAATTTCACCATTTTACACCATACAACACAATGGATTTTGCATACATCATCCACATCAAGGAGACAGAGAACATGAAATTGATCATTGATAGAAAAAAGAGGCAAGTAGAAACTCAAAATCTTCCAAGGAATTGGCTAAGTTGGTGCTATCATTGAGACATTGACCTTCACAATACTAGGAGACAAAAGAGTAGTGGGAAATGTCAGTCACCATTCCTCCATCAAAATAATTCTCACTTTGAAATGGAAAAGGGGTGAAATTTAAGGAGGTAAATTACAACTAATTCTTCTTCTTAGGAAATTACTATATGAACATTGGCATAATTTCCAAGCTTCCGCTCCTTTCCCTTTTTTTGTTAGCTTTCCTAAGAGCAGTATATTCAGGCTGCCGTACTAATCAAACAGATGATGATTTTTCATCTAGGGCAAAGGTAAGCCTGTTTAAATATAAAATGAATTTGATTTTTAGTCATTACCCACGAAATGCAAGCTGCATCAGACATATTTGACAATTGGACTATAGAAAAGGGTTTGGTGATACGGATGCGTGACACTTCCTTTAGAACATAAGGTTTAAGGAGGCGTTTATGGTTCTGACACTATTCACCAGGATTCGAATAATTTGTTACAGAAATAGAGTAATTCATTAGCAAGTAGAGCCAATAGGTAGGAAGTGAAAAGATGGGCTTAGGAATTCCTTGGGTAGAAGATGCGTTGAAGTGAATAGCACACTTGTGCTTCTAAGTAAGCAGAAAGACTCAAGAGGATTTACATCTGGGATGAGCAATGGCAGACCCCTACATCAACAAAAGAAATATAGCAATTTGTTTGTCACCCAGATTTCGGGCGTTTCCAGTGGCACATTGCTTTCAGACTCTACAAGCTTTCAGTTTGCTAAGGTTATCAACATCAGCTCTCTATCCAGAGACCAGAAAGCAAACTGAGCCTATAAAGCATCCATAACTCACTAGCTTCTTCTCAGCATTGAATTACAGTTGGGATTATGGTAAATTGTCCTACTCCTACATCATTGGTCCTACTCTGACAAGGAAACAAATTCAGCAAAATTCAAGACGAAGATGGAAAATATCATGGCCTTATGAAGCCAACCATGCAAATTTGAAGGTTATCAGCTTTGCTTTTGAACAGAGCCAAATAACTCTTTGCAGAAACTACTACATCGAAAACAAATCTACTATCCCAAGATATAAGCTATTCCAACTACATTAAACGGTATGGCAGCTTCCTATGTTCACAGTCAGTAAACTATTCCAAAAGTAAACTCACTTGTGCTGCCCTTGATGTCTTAAAGAAAACAAAACTAGTGAAACCCAATAGATGCGAAAACAAAAGAGTAATGAGATGAACAAGCTGCGACATTCATCAACAAAAGACTGCATTGCAATGCATGGAACTCTGAGTCCATGTATGCCTAGCTACTTGGCTATTACTTCATAATGCAACACAATTTGCAGTAGAAACACCTCTTAGTGTGTATTCTTTCTCCTCCTTACCCCCCAGACACATAGGCTGATGGCAACAGATTTGAATGCAAGTTGTGGTACAACCCCCAAGTCCCAAGACTTTACCAATTGATCTAGCTAATATCTAACTCAGTGAAACCTTTCATCATTAGACATCTATCAAGTGAGTATATTCCTAAATGTACAAGCCAACTGAATAATTCTTCAAAATTTTGCGCAATAGCAATTAAAGTCCAACATTACTCTTGGAATTAACCCTAAATGGGATAGCACCATATCCTAAGACAAGTGTATCATAACATTATGCAATTATGCGAATCAAATAGTTAATCTAACTTCAAACAAACCATGATTAGCATCAGTATGAGAATTTCATCAGATTCTTACCTCAATATAAGCTTGTCCCAGTTTTTGAATCCCACATTCATCAGATTCTTAACAGTGACATCCCTTTGCTTCTCGCTGCGCCCCGTCAGCAAGAAAACCTTGAAACCCAGACTCAAGACCTCCTCATAGAGCCTCAAGCTGGGTTCAATAGCTAGAGCCATGGCCTTGTCTACCCATTTATCAAACTGCACACTATCAAACACCTCCAACCTACAATTGCCCATTAAAATTCACACATCAGATATCCACCAAATTCATCATAAACAATACAAAACATCATTGGATTTTTCACGAAAACCAGAAAAGAAAAGAAGGAAAAAAAAAAAAAAAAATTACCCATAACCATGTTCAGCATAATAGGGAAGATGAGAAATCAAAGTCTCATCAACATCAAAGACCCAAACATCTTTACCATCATCCCCAACACTGATGCTTCTAGCAAACCCAGAAGCCTCATTGGAGACACGTTCAAGGTCCATCCGATAAGCCCGGCCCGTTACATAATCCTTGACATAATCAGCACACTCTTGAGGGATTGTCTTCCATGGACTCAAGTTATTAGCTTCAACAGCAAATCTCCAACTGGTACATTTCAAATGAAGCTCCCCATCTTGATGACTCTCTCTCCCTCCAATTCCTCCATCTGGGAACTCCAGAATCATGGGACGAGGAAAACCATGGTGGGAATCCAACGATGATTCAATGGTAGATGACAATGAAACAGAGAAAAACAGAGGAATCAACAACAAAACAACCAAAAAGGGTAGAGATTTCTTCATGTTTATGCTTGTTGGGTAGGTGGGGAAATGTGAATATCCGATCAAAATCCAAATGGGTTGACCCAAATGTTGCAAAATCTTTATAGAAAAGGGGGAATTGAATCGATTATGCGTTTCTTATGGCTGAAGTGATCTGGGTTTTTGCTGTTGTTGAGGGGTTTGTGAAGAAGATTTCAACTTTGGTGAAGGTTTTGGATTTGGCTTAACAGTGAAGTAATGGGCGAATGAAAGCGAGACAATTGGGAAAGATGATCTTCATATTCTGCAATTGGGGGAAGTATATATATAATACTCCATATAAGTATCTAATTGGAGGAAAGGAGATGTTATGGAAATTCATACAATAAAGATGAGGTGGAAACGTCAACAAATATTCTTAAATATTTTAGTATTGCTTCACGTTTTACTAGCATTGAATGGCCATGGTCCATGCCTGTGAGAATGCATGTTAGTTAATTAGTTAATATAGTATGTGGTGGAAGAACAAGTAGATGTTAAGCAAATTTAATAGTAGTATTTAATAATAAACAAATGAAAAAAAATGGGAGTATCTCTTGTTTAGATAAGCTTATGACTATGATAACTTAAATCTTAAAGCTTAAGCTTACTATTTGACTCTCTCAGCATGATAACATGACTACCGACTTAAGAGACTTGTTAGATGTTATGAACTGTCAATTTGATATGCATCTATGCTCATTTACTTTGTTGTTAGATGCTTATCCAGCTTCATTTTCATTTGCTTTATCAAGCAAGATTATTTGTGTTATCCATATGTTTATTTGATTCTTATGTGTTATTTATTAGGGGTATCTTATGATGCTCTTGCTTAGCAATTAACCAGCTGCCTATTCTTAATTAGAACTAATACAAAATACTCGATTTTATTATTTAACCATGGAGTTGTGCAATAGAGCGACATTAAGCATGTAACAAAGTTGCTTCACATATAAAGGCATGGAGGATTATGGAGTGTTCAATTATGGGAGGTGCACTATGTATTATAGAGAAAGGAAAAAAAAAAAAAAAAAACAGAAACAATGTCTACCATGAAAAATTGTCTTAGATACAAAGATGTCATGTAATTTTTATTTTAAGAGAACAGACGAGTATCAAATTCTAATAATACACAATTTAAAAAATAGATAATTTTTAATAATTGATGACTCGCATAGAAGATAGAAGTCATTATAAAAGAGGTTAGCATTTACGTATAGAGATGATCAAGTGTACAAAACTTGTTCATGCAGAAACATCATCCTTTGGTTGCTAAGTTGCAATTCAAGCACAATTGTCATTCCAAATTGCTGTGCCGAGAAGAAAGGAAAAGCAGGCCCTGTTGAAGAAATTCATGAATATATCCATGATCAATCCTTTGATAAAGTTACAGTCACGAAAGCGAGTCGCTACAGTTCAGAAATCTAAGCCAAGAGCACATGAGAGATGACATCAGAAACGGCAGTTCAGAAATCTAAGCCAAGAGCACATGAGAGATGACATCAGAAACGGCAAAAAGGCGGCGCTTATGTTACTCAGGTGAGGTTTACAGTGAGGCTGATGTAACGCTAATCAGCTGTCTGGAAGAACAGGAGCAAATAAATCGCTCTGAAATCTGTTATCAGGTCCAAAACAGGCTTGCCCTAGGTCTTGGTTCTTAAGTTGCAGAATACAAGAATATTACACTGTTAAAATGAAATATCATGATTTTACATGTAAAGTTAGACTTGCATCACATAGGATATGCAGACCCCTTGAAATACAGAACGCAAGCAGAACTTGCAAGTAGAACTTGCGTATAAAACGATTCACCAGAACAGGCTACTTCAACTGCCAATCAACATGTTGCTACAGAGTAGTCTTCTGTAGTAACAAATTTGATGACTAAGTACTCTCTGACAGCTATCAACCTAATCTTGCTTCCCTTTTTAGTACCTGAAAGAAGATGCACAAACAGATTAGTGATTATGTGTACTGCTGAAACCAAACAGATCAATATACCCAAAAAAAAAATTCCGCCTTAATTCAGGACAAAAAATGGTTGGATTTTGATGGCTAAACGGAAACTGTGGGCGAACAAGCATGAAGGAGGGTGCATGTCAATCCCGACAAAAAGGAATTAGGGCAGTATGGAGTTAAAGTTTAGCATATTTGTGAACATGAGGATTATAGATATGTCAATTACCACATTTCCAAATCAAGTGGTATCCAATGTATACACTATTCCCATACAAAGGAAACTCTCCACATAATGCAAACTGTCTGAGGTCCTTGGATTGCTGTGGTCTTTGGGATTTACTTCCACAGAAGCCAATAGCTCAAAGGCCATGGACTGCAAAAGGGGTGTCGTGAAGGCATAAACCATGGCTCATGGAACTAATATGCATTAGGCCAAAGCCGGTTACTATTCTGGTAACTGGCTCCTAAGATGACCTAAACAGAGGCACAGCCTCTAGCACCAGCCTCAAAGCAAGTCAACAAAGAACAAAAACAGAAAGAAGATCAGAGTCTTAAACCCTTTAAATGCTCACACACCTTAATGTTGAGCAGCAAATTTGATATGAGGTTATCCTAATAGGGCCAATATTCTCATGGATATGCAAAAAGGGTAGCTATGTTGCTTAGTGAAAAAAAAAAAAAAAAAAAGTCATCCCTCTGCTTTATGAATTCATGGGACAAAAAGTTCAAGTTACCATTAAAGCTCAAAACTATTGATAAATTATACAAACCTCTTGCTTGAATCATATGTTAAAAAGGGTGACTTCCACAAAGATATATCAACATGAAGAATAAGATGTATTTTTTGTCAACAGACAGAGGGTCTGGACAATGGACAAAGCGCAATGATATTTGAAGAACCTCTGCCATTTAAGGAGCCTCCCAACAAGCCCAAGCTTGTGGTTAAACCAACTTGAAAGAGGCAATCAGTTAAGTGGTAGATGCTTGAGCCTGGGCTCCTGTATTTATCAAATACATATTCTCAACCACTATCACAAGCAAACTTTTAAACTGCCCAGCTCAAGCCAGCTCTGGAATAGAATAGAAAGCTAATTGATCTATGGAATTGAAGCAGACCAACATGTCAGCTGTCACAGGCAACACTCAACCCAGTTCTCGTAAACTATTGTATGGTTACATGACAGAGCCTAAAGTCTCATGAAGCTCAACCTTGAGGTAAATACTTCATGTTAGAGTTCTTCCAAAATTTTGTGACAAGAAATAATCATTATCATTAGGACAACACCAAAGAGGTGCTCCACATGTACCCAAGGGAGCCTAAGAACAAAAAACCCTCAAGTCCTCGGGCAAGTGAATCATGCATGATCGTATCCACAAAATCAACATAAGACAGGTGTCACTCATAGGGTTCAATCAGTATGATGGTTACGTGAACATATGACTTCATATACACAAATTATGGGAGTAGCATGACAGGTACCTCTTCAGCAAACTTTATCAAGATGGTAGTCCTTGGTCTCAACTGCCCTTCCACTGGCACAAAATGAGCAGTTACAACAGCTGGAAAACCTGCACTGTCCAAGACACCCTGTAGTGTAAAAACTGTGGGTAAGACCTTCAATCACTAGAACTCAGCTGACCAGAAAGATGAAGATGAAAGACATACCCTCACTATACCAGCAACAAATGCCCCACAGTTGAATGTTCCCATATCTTTTGGTATAGATATAAACCTAATATGATGTTGCAGCTCAAAATATAAATTAGATGCAGCATTAAAGTTTGACAGTTGAAAGAATGTTATATAATCTGTGCAGCATACAAGTTCATACCTATTCACTAGGAGCTCTTTCTCACTGATCATATATTCATCTTCATGTTCAGTGCCTTTCTCTAGTGAGTCAGCCACCTAGTATTGACAAAATAAGTCCAATATTGTCAGTTGGGAAAGAGAAGAGGGGAAAAGTATGGTTTATAATCTAAAAATGTTCGCCATTCCAACCTACTATACCTAATCATATACACAAAGCAAGCCTCTCATGGTGAGAATAAACTAAACTTATAAATCTTAATTAATCTGCGTGGTCTTCGGAAGCAACCTTTCCACTAGTCTCAAGTGATTAGGGGTAGGGTTGCATACATCTTTACTTCCCAAACTACCAGCAGCCTGATCACGCTGGAGTGCTCCTGGTGTAATAGTACCACTAAATATTAATTTAAAAGTTATATGGAATTTTGTCTCGTTTGACTCAACTGCCAAGCAAATCATAGAGCTGCACACAAACTCTTGAAAGCAGAGAGATTGGAAAATGCTGAGGTAGTGATAGTGTAACCTAATTGGGCCTGCAATTGAATTTGAGCTAACCTTCAATCTTTTTAAAACAAAGGCAATGTGGAAAGCAGTGAGACTTCACCGAAGATTAACAACAGACCTAGTGACNATAATCTTACTCCTACATAACATAGGAGGTTGGCTGAAAAGAAAATAGTAATAGTTCCATAAGAGGCAAAAGAAAGGCACAGAACCAAGAAAAGGTAGCTCAGTGAATACACTATTGTCTTTAAGAACAGAGAACTACAATGTATAGGCCTCCCAAAATGAATATGTATAATTGGAACATTCAGAATTGTTTTCCAGGACAAGGAGAGACAATGTACGAACCTTCCCAAACAACACCTTCCACACTGTGCTGTGTACAAATGACAGAATACCCAACAGACGTGTCTCCCTTCGGTTTCCCTGCAGTATTTAAGCAAAAGGGTAGAAACTAAAAGGTTACATACTCCAGCAATTAGTTAGTGTAACTAATGTGCGATAAAATGACATGTACATGCATGAAAGTAGTAGAAATTGTACTTTACAAAAGCATGCAACTCCATCAGCAAAATACAAAATAGATAATGTCCATCAAAGGCACCAACTAGGATGACTAGATCCACATAGGCACTTGCTGATTTGCAGGTAATCAGACAGTCAGTTAGACAGTTACCTTGATTAAGGATGAGGTGGGAGCACAAGTGGTAAGTGCCCCACTCTCACAACCCAGTGGTCAAGGGTTCAATCCTCATTGTAGGGAGATTAAAAACCTCCTCTACCATTCTTTGCAGGGAGGGTCTCCTCCTCTGCATGAGCCCGTCAGCCCATCTTTGATGGGTTGGCTTGCCCGACATATGTGGTTTGCGGGCTACTGCATGTGCCCTTGTAGCAAAAGAAAAAAAAAAAAAAAAAAAAAAGACAGTTACCTTGATTAACAATGAGTTAGTTGTCAAGGGTTAACTCTTATGACCTCCAAATCAGGAACAACAGAAATAACAAGGAGAAGGCGGAGGTCAGCACAAAAGGCAGTATTTGCAAACTTGCTCAAACTGTAAGTACAGTAGGTGAGCAATTGATAATCGACTAAGGTACACAACAACCTATACCGTCTTTCAGAAGAGGAAATTAAGATTGCAATCAACGACTTCGAATCAAGGAATTACTTCTGGAAAATGACCAAGTTGATTCATTTAATCAGTCACAAAATTCAATTGATTATGTCTAATAGTTGATAAACCCACCAACAAATTCCAATAAAAATAGAATAAAGGGAAATGTATACCTTATCTCTGTGGCAAAGAAGTTCCAGAACTCTTGCCCCAACAGCATACCCAGCATCCTCTAACCTGCCTCAACATGTATATCAATCAACATTTTCACTTCTAAACGACCCAAAACATGATCCCTAAATTGATAATCATCTGCTAAACTTGTGATTAAACAAATACCCAGTTGCTAAATTGTGATGAAATCATTACCTTCTTTCTAATTCAGCAATATTATCAACTTGGGTCTGATTATACTGAACGAGCTCTGAGAATAAGAACGCAAAGGCACTTAAGCTCACCTGCAACCAACAATCAGTCGTGATTTCTTTCAAAAACCCCTCAAATTGAACTGCCCATAAGATGAAACAAACCCAGAAAGCAAAAAGAAGAAAGACAAGATCGGAATTTTCATCATCAAATCAATTGGGGAGAAATGAATCAAAAACAAAAACAAAACAGACCTCTTGTTTGCCCCTGCTAAGGGGTTTTTCGAGAACATTAGAGTATTGTTTGATCTTCCCAACTCCGATCATTGTAATGTATTTTCTCTCTCCTCCCAGAAACTGGAATTTCCGTCGATCGAAACAAAGCTCGTCTCAACTCTGACTGGAAGTAGCCGCTTGCTCCAATTGCTGCAAAGATGAATACTTTATTTTACTGTTTCTTTTTTCAGAAAAAAATTGTGAAAAATACCCTTATAAATCCCATTTTTTCACAGAAACACCCTTATAAAATTTTTGTTTAACCAAAACCCCTTTTTATCTCTTCCGCTGTCAAGAGACCCCAAACCACCCATTGTGAGTTGTTTCTAGAATTGTTCCAAAGCAGGCCTGGACGGGTAGCAGGCCGGGCCTAGCATGATTTTTTCGCCAGTGGACCACGCTGGCAAGCGGGCTTAACTTGGACTAACAGGTTGGCCTTTGTAAATTAACCTGAACACCCTGTCCATGTCCGTCCACTTTAAAGGTCGAACGGGTCAGGCCTAATGGCTCGTCCCGCCCATGAACAGTTCCAGATGTTTCCAATAGGAAATCACTTGAATGGACGAAAATTCCCTTATGTGACTTGCAGATGAGGCCTTTCCCTCTCTTTCCCCCCCCCCCCCCTCTTTTTATCTCTCCCGATCACCTGTACCACCCCACTAACTCAATTCCACCTGAGAAATCGGCCGAGTCATTGCCCCATGGTGATTCTTTCCCATGCGTTCATGTTACCCCATTAACTCATTTCTTTGCATTTCTTTTTTCTTTTTTCTTTTTGAAAATTTCGTATAGTACTCCTGAACTATGGCCTAATGCTAGTGGTATCCAACTTTTTTCAAAATGTCAGTGATACCATTGAACTTTGCATTTAACGTTTTTTGTACCCGAAGCTTAACGGAACTTATTTGCCGTTAGATTTTCAAAAAAATTGGTTGTGTGAATGATTTTGCCCCTACAAACATTAAAATATTCATAAGTTTGGGTACCACTAGCAACCCCAAAGCCCACTCCCTCTCCTCCTCCATAGATAACCTCAAACCCTACTCTCCCTCCTCCTCTTTCCTCCAATTCCAATTTCTCTCTCCTCACCATAATATCCCCTCTCTCTCTTCTCTCCTCCCACCCCCTAATCACAACAATTCTTACTCCATGACAATTTCTCTCTCAAAAATTTTTATACTCTAACTAATTATCAATAATTGTTAAATCCATTATCCCAAATCTGTTATTGAAGTAGATGAATTTGATGAAAATGGTAAGGTTTAAGCAATTAAGGGAAATTTTGAAATTTTACAATTCTCAATCAGCTTTTGTATAGAGTACCAACTTGTTACAATTTTTTTGGGGGAGGAGGGGTGAGGGGTGTTCTTCCAATCCTAAGGATGAAATTCATACTTATAACTTATAGATTGAGTAATTAGAATTTCATTTCTATATTAGGACTTTAGAAGGTGGTATGAAAAGAGGGAGGGGATAGATTGTGGGACTGAGAAATTGGAATTGGAGAAAATAAAAGGGATGGGAGAGAGAGTTGGGTTTGAGGTTATCCATGGAGGAGGGAGAGAGTATGAAGAAGAAAATAGAGTTGGGTATGAGGTTGTCCATGCACAATGAGAGAGAGAATAAAGGAGGTTGGAAAAGAGAAGAGATAGAAATTGAAATTGGAGAAAAGGGGAAGAGAACGAGAGAGAGTAGGGTTTCAAGTTAGCAATAGAGGAGGAGAGAGATTGAAGAATGAGATAGGGTAGGTTTAAGGTTGTTAATGGAGGAAGAAAGATAGGGTTGGGGTTTTCTAGAGAGGGTTCTCTCTCTCTAGAAACCTTACCCTCTATCTTTAGCAAAAACCCTAGAATTTCTCAGTTTACTCTAGCTGCCTCCTCCTAATAGCCCATCTTGAGCTCATCTTCTCTTCTACCTCTTCCTCCATCTCCCCAATTTGTTTTGTGTCTTCTTGACCTTTCAGCGCTTTTGTCACTGGTTCATCAGCGTTTTTCGTCGGTGAGTTCATCAGCCTTTTCGATGCTCGACGGTTCTCGTGGATGGGTTGTTGAGGCTGTTTTCGAGGCGTCCATTCCAGATCAAGGGCTTGGAGGCGCTTGATGGTCACGGTTGGGGTTCAGTGTGGGAGGTTAAAGGTAGAGAAGTTTGAAGCTGTTGTTGATTCATAATCTCCTTTTCGGTTTTAGATTTGGATTTTGAGTTTCAGGTGAAATGATTTCACCTTTCTCTTATTTTAGATTTGAAATTGGGGTGTGGCATTTATTGGTCATTTGTTTGTGGAGAAGATGTTTGAAGTCTATGTCAATTGAAGAAGCAAATCAATTGAAGATGAAGAATCATTAGCAAATTATGCAGCTTCCATTTTAGTTTGTATTAGTTTTAGTCCGTATTAATGTTAGTTTATGTTCTCTCGATCGATTTATTTCGATTCGTTCGTCATTAGTGTGTTGGTGGCAAACACTTAGGATTACCTCCGTAGTATAGAAGGTAAACCTGGTTGTCTTGCCTATTAAAAAAAAAATGGAGGAAAAGAGAGAATGAAGGAGAGAGAGAATGAAGGGGATTGAAATGGAGATGAAAGATATAAAAGAAAAGGGCAAAATAGTCCATATATTTAAAATATCTAAACAACTAACGGCGTAACCTATTCCTTCTGGCCTAAGTATCAAATCTCTTATACTCAAAGTTCAAGGTACCAGTGGTATATTGAAAAACACCTGGGTACCATTGGTATTAGGTCAAACTTTAGGGATACCACAGAAAATTTCCGTTTTNCTCGAAAATAAAATTACGAGTCATCTAGGTTTTGCAAACCCAACAAGGTCCTCAAGAGTACATCCATCGTTCTAGAGGGAGAAACATCAAACTCATGAAAGCTTTTCTTTTTAGAAATAAGCGTTTATGGTTGAGTTTGTATGCTGTTATGCAAATAATGCGAGCTCGAATTATAATACTCTATACGTATCCTTGAGATTTGAGAACTCCCCACCAATAGAAAGGAAATCATAAATAAATAAATAAATAAATAAACCTTTGTATAAAAATCATTTATTTACGAATCAAGTTTTGCCTCTAGTCCAAAGGGGGTTCTTTATGCAATACTACGGTTTGTTTGGGTAGGTCCATATGTCCTACTAGGCCAACCCAATAATCAAACCCATGAGCTGAACTTAAGTCCAATCCCAACCCCCACTATAAGAAGTAGGGGTGAGCAACACCGGATATCCGATCCGGTTTTGATCTGAAATTCGGATATCCGTTTTTCGGATCGCCAAAAATGTGATCCGTATCCGATCCGTTTTAAACCGGATATCCGATTTTTTGGATCGGATCATTGGATATTCCGATCCGATCCGGTTTCGTGAAATGTTCAATTTTTTTTTTTCCTTTTTTGGTCGTTGTCTACCTAAGCAGCGCACATAGTAGAAATCTTTATATTTCAAAGGGAAAACAAAACACATCCATCCTATACTTCTTCTACTAAATACTGGCTGCTTTGGACGATCAAAAAAAAAAAGCATTGGCTGCTTCCTAAGCTCTGGGACTAAACAAGGCCCAATTGAGAGGTAAAGCAATGAAATTAGCCAGGCATAAAGAAAGTTGGTGTCTGGTGTTTGTTTTGTTGAAGTTCAAATTCTGCTTAAGGCTGTTAAAACTTGACAACCAGAAACTACAAAGTAAGGATGACAAGGTGATTATAATTTATTTATCGGAAATTTCCTGTGGTACCCCTGAACTTTGGCCTAATGTTAGTGGTGTCCACACTTTTCCAATAATGCTAGTGGTACCCTTGAACTTTGACTTTAACGTTTTCTGTAACCTAATGGTTGACGGAGCTCCTTTCCGTTAGGGTTTTTTTTACTATTTGA
>BSSO01001218.1:0-25087 GCA_030267885.1 Mesembryanthemum crystallinum
TGTTCAATTTTCCGGCCAATTTATGGGATTTTTGAACCGATTTGCCCTTGCGAAAATTTTCCAAATGGGTTTTTTCTTTACCCTTTAGACCTAATTTGATTCATACTTGGCATTTTTGTTGAAATTCATGTGCTAAATTTTTCAAAGGGTGAAGAAAATACCCATTTGAAATTTTTTTTCAAGGGCAAATCGGTCCAAAAAACCCATAAATTGTTCGGAAATTTGAACAAGGGGGGTTGGTCATGGCCAAAGTAACTTACAAGGGGGTTCCCCACAAAAAAAATTATATAAGGGGGTTTTTTTTACAAAAAGTGTATTATATAAGGGGGTTCCTCGCAAAAAATCCATCTAAAAGTTGACCTGAAAATACCTAGCCATAAATTTGAATTCAGTCCAGCGATCGTAAAAGACACTTTGAATATATCAAAAGGTAGTGGAACTTCTTAGACAATATACCCTTTTCTACATGATGCTAGGAAACTTTATACATCATTAGCTATTGTGAAAATATCACCGAGGTATCCGTAACCAAAATTTAGTGAAAAAACACTAATGTGTACCGACGTTTCACAAAGTAAACAGAGGTATGCTATTTTGAGAAGTTGATTGCAACTCATAATTTTTGGTAACTAGATCGAGTATATTATACACTTAAGTTGGAAGGGACAATGCCTATGACGTCTATGGGTTTCAAAAGGTGTTTTTTTAGCATTATGGCCACGAATAAAGGGTTTGTGAAGGGCTGCGACGTGCGAGCTTTTGATTGGCATTGATAGGGCACATCTAAGGGTCCATTTGACTTTGGTTTACTGATTGTTATTGCTCTTGATAGTTCCTAGTGTAAAGTTTACCTGATGCGGTTAATCGAAATCATGAGTTTCGTTTACTTTCCAAAGTATTAACCTCAGTGTATTTTCAGAAACATCAACAAACCTTTGTGTATTTTCGCTACATCTCAGTATATCCAAATGAAGATTACCCTTCTCTTTTATATACTCTCAGAACTAGACATGCATGCTCACAGATAACAATAACGGCGCTGTGCCAACAAAGCTATCATTGCAAAGTTGATCTTGTTGATTCACTAGTGTTGATAGTGGGAAGTGGTAGTCCTAAGAAGTGTCTTCGTATTCTAAGGAGTTATGTATTATGTACTTGAATATGTTAAGAACAGTTAGGGTGACCTTTAAACTTGGTTCAATGAAAAGATGAGAATAAATTATAAAATAGAAGAATCCAAATTAAACTTGTAAGGCCATTTCATAAACGGTGTTTTGGCTACATTCTCATTTGTTATTGTGGTTATACTGTGTTAAAATCTTGATTCTCTATGAGCAGGTTTGTATGGTTCCTCTGACATTTGTTTTGAGAGGCTATAAACCTGCTGTTATCTCACCTTTTATCTTTGACTCCATTAGTAATTATCTCATTTTGTCTATGATTTCAGCTTTAGATGCTGTGGGTGGAGGTGCCATGCCAACACCTCTTCGCACAAGTTCCAGTGCAGATTTAGTTGATCAACCTGTCCCAGCATCCCCAACCTCAACTGATGGCTGGGGGGAACTTGGGAATGGAATTGATGAGCTTGATAGTGACAAGGATGGATGGGATGATATTGCACCTCTTGAAGAACCAAAGCCATCTCCAGCCCTTTCAAATATCCAGGCTGCTCAAAAGCGGCCCGTTTCACAGCCTAAGGCAGCAGTGTCACAACCAAAATCTGCAGGTAACTTGAGCACCATTTTATTTATTTATTACTTTTTAAATTTATTTTATTTATTTATTTGTCACAACCAAATGTATGCATATAAGCCAAGCAAATTGTTCTTGCTGTGAAACTGTTCTTGCTGGTTATGGATGTCTGCAGCTTGTGGCTGGTCCATTCATACTACATACTCAAGAATGTTAATAGTAACATAGAAGATATAAGCAGTGAAATTTGTTTAAGCATCTACAATCTCCATATCATCTGAAGCTTATGGGAAATTCTACATGGTGCCCCTGTGTTGTAGGATTTTCTACATGGTTGACAATGTTTTTTTTCAAAATTCATGTGAAGTCTATTTCCAAGATTTCCATATCTTGTCTCCATGTTCTTTCCTCAAAAGTGTCTGCTTGCTGGATGTTCGTTGCCAAAGTAGAGAACTATTGCATCTTATGTGTCACATGCTGGATCTTATACTCATTTTATACCATCATGATTCAAGTATAGGTGCAAAGAAAAGAAACAAAGAAATAAGATAAATTTTGTTTATATAAATGATCACATAATTGAATTTAACAACCTTGTTGGATATTATAATTGATGGTAGATTCTTCATTTTCAGCTACAAGTTTACAGTCCAAACACACTGCTCGGGTTGCGAAAGATGATGATGATGAGTTGTGGGGTTCCATAGCTGCCCCTCCCCCGAGGACAACTTCCAAGCCTCTGAATCTAGGAACCTCAAAAGCAGTTGATGATGATGATCCTTGGGCAGCTATTGCTGCTCCACCTCCCACGACAAGAGCAAAACCACTGTCTTCAGGCAGAGGTCGAGGAGCAAAACCTGCTGCTATGAGGTTAGGTGCTCAAAGGATCAACCGGACATCATCTGGGATGTAGATACAGCAAATGAAATTGACAATTAAATGGATCATAGATGTGAGATTGAATTGAAGGTCAGTTTTGTATAATCCCATTCTTTTTAATTGTTTTTAACAACCAACTGGTCAATATATAGTAGATGGGTGCTCACAGAAATGTTTTGATCACACTAATTAGTTATATAATTCTTTCTACAATTGTTGTTGATATTCTCTTTTAGACACGTTCGATGTAGATACTGCTTTTGAGTTGTGAGCTACTCTGAAGAACCGAGAGCAATGAAGATTTTGGGTTTTGTATAGTGTTGTATCATGGTAGATTGCAGAAGCTTTGTAATTTGCAAGCTTAAACTTAGATTTTCATTAATGGGAAACTAATAATTCTGTACTTGCAGCTGCGATTTGTGAGGTTTTCCCTATTTTGTTTTGGTTTGATTCGATTGACGCCATCCATTGAATTACTGAATATTTTCCTTTTTGGGAGGTTAGGGGTGAGGATTTTTTNTGAAAGGGTGGCTCGTTTATTTGCTTATTTGAATTTTATTGAACTTAGCTTGTAATGTAGTTCAGATAATTGTTCATTATGAGCTGTCCTCTCATTTGTTTCAAATTTGCTGGTATGTTTAATGTTTCAATTGCCTGCATAATAGCACACATACTTTTTTCTCTCATGGTGTCCGAGGTCTGCGGCTTCTCGCTGGCATCGAAGTGAAATTAACAGAAAACCCAGACAAACAAACCCCAACTTCAACTCCATAAACACTGAAAAACTGAAAGAAATTGTGGATCTGCCCAACAAAGCGGGTGGGGAACTTAGATGCATCGAAGCGATCAATGGGGCTGATACCGCTAACCCCCTTCAAGGAGCTTCTCGTCGAACGCATCTAGGTTGTTACCGAGCACAGACACCACCGGCACATGTTTATTCTCCCTCATCTTCATATTTCTTTTTCCTTCGTTTCGTGGTGTCGAGGAGTTGAACTTGAGCAGTGACATCGGGCAGCAGATCTTGAGGATGATGAGGTGCTTGTCTTGCTGCTCAGGAAAGGAGGTTCGAGGGAGAAAGGAAAATGAAAGAAAAAAGAAAGAAAGAGAGAAAGGGAGAAAAATAAAGTAAGTATTAGAATGGGTTATAAAAAAAATACACAAGGCTATTTGGTAAATTAGCTTTAGCTGTGAATTGTGGCTGTGAGCTTTTGAGTGAAAGCTTTCTTTGATAGCTTTCACATTTTGGAGCTTTTGAGAGTTGTTAACCGCTTCCCAAAAGTTAAAGCTCTTTTAAAAGCTCCTCTATCCAAACAAAGATTTTGAGAGTTTTTATTGTCCCCAAAAGCTAAAGTGCATCCAAAAGCTCCCAAATGTTGTGTGTCAAACATATATTTGATAGGAGATTCTTGCCGGAGAATACTAAATGAGTGTATATCTACTTTTTGTTTTATATTCCTATTTGCTAATTGGGTGCTTATGTATTCGCTACTCAACTATTTTAACCACTTTGGGAATTTCATGTTTGGTTGATGTCATCTATATATAAGTATTTGACATTCTCAATTTAAAGTGTGATAGTAATACTCCATTAGAGTAAACTCATTAGGAGTATATTACTTGTGTTTAAAGTGCATCTACTTTTTCTTGCCCTTTTCAAATTGATTGTCTTAGCAACCACTCTGTTTTTATTGCATTGTCTTCACTTAAAGTTGTGTTTTCTTCCATGTCCCCTCTTCTATGTTACACAACTAGTTAGAAAAATATTTTATGAGATTCTATAAAGAGTATTGAACTTATTAACTTCTTCATTCTCATTGTGGTTGTATGATGAAAAGATCATGTTATGAGGAATATAGAATGGACGGATTACAAATTACAATATACTTATTGTGGTCGTTGCAGGGTAATTTTGGTATTGCACATATCAGTTATGTCGGCCAATTTATTGGCTAATTATCGATCGTATCGGTCATGTAATGGTCTTTTTGGATACCTCTTGATGTACCAGAGTTTCGCGTTTCAAACTTTCGACAACCTCACACAAAATCGATATGTAACAGCCAATACGTCGCGTATTGGCCGATATTTGATAACATGCCTGCCAAGCATAATATAAACTTCACTGCAACCTTTTTGGTGTCTTCCAATCACTTACCCAGTTTGAAATAAAGCAGTTTTGCAAGGATTCCTACTAGCAAAAGGGGTTGTAGATAGGAATCATAGGACAAAGACTGATGAGGGCTCATCAAAACAATACCATACAAAAAAATTCCAAGGGGTCCAAAAGAAGCACACAAGAAAAAAAAAAACACACACACAGAATAACTGTCATTCTAAGGTAAATACTGTACACTGTACCCTCCTTTCATTGTGGGGGATGACATTATGTTCCCAGGCCTTTGGAAGACAAGCTCCAAGTGGTTTGGATTATTCCACTCATCCACTGTATGTGGAGAAATTTTTAAATATGTGTTTCGAGTGAGCTCCACATCGTTTTTGTGAGATATGAGGCCTGTGGTCCTGGACCACCTAATAATTTCTCATGTAGAGTAACTACTAGGTTGAAGACGGCCAACCACAAGTGTCTTTATCAAGCTACCATAGATACTGAAAGGCTAGAAAATAGAGTCGAGTATCTGGTATTTGGGTTTGAAACTCGTCTGCATTGCCCTTTTAGACTTTCTTTGCACCCCGTAAAAGATAGAATAAAAATAAACGATGGGGGTCAAAGAGTCTAGTTTGAGGTTGGTAGTTTCTGCTTCCTGTCCAAGCCAAGGGAAAAGAAATAAAAGGAAATGATCTAGACTTGTCCCTACCTATCTTTGTATACACACTGAACTATAAATTATGAACTGGTTTGAAATCCATCTAGATTACCACGGCCAAGAGTGCTTGATAAATAGCGTAAAACAACAACAATATCAACAACACTTGGTCATGATCATGTTCTAGCCATAAGTTAGGTAAGGAGTGAGGGTGACTGGGTTTAGGATGGCCAAGATATACACCTATCTTTCCCTCAGCGTGTGAAGAGACTGTTTCCGGAGACTCATTGTTCCAAAAGATTTGATATATTGAAGACGAGGACAGGGGAGGGAGGAGAAGCAACAGAATGCAATTGACAGCAACCAAACTTCTGTAAATGGCTGGTTTTATTAAATTTGAAAAGTTGTGTAAAGGAAAAAGAAGAATTATTTTTTTTAGCCTTAACATGGTAACAGTAACTGATGGAACTGATGAACAATATATTGTACTAGCTAGGGATGGTATAGATTCAGTTACTGTAAGTTGAAGAAGTGTAATGACACAAGTTATAATATGCTTCAGCCCTCTCCTGTAGCTATCATCAAGGATATTAGATATATACTCTGGCACTAACATTATTAAAATATGGTTTCATCTGGTGTAGATTTTTGCCTGGGAAAGATTCACATGTCCATTTGCAGCATAGAATACTTGACTAGGTAGGGACTAAATATATATTTTCTGGGAAAAAAGGTGAAAAAGATGGCATCAATGATGTAAAAAAAGTCACAGAGGCATACCCTGAGAAGAAATACTAACATGGTGTTTGAGCACTTTATTTGCTACTTGCTAGGAAAGCCCAAGCAACTATATCTGGCTGAACTGCATATTTGCATTTGAAGGAAGAGCAGAAAATTATGAATTTAAGCATACCACCATACCAGATGCGAGTCTACAACATATACAAGTTGTTGATCTTGTTATTCTCAACCTGTCGACAAGCAGTAAACTTGCTCTGACAAGAACTAAACCAGTCCAACTGAAGCCATGTTAAGAAACTTCAATTTCGTTATGTTCATAATTGCTTTCACGAAAGATCACAATTCTCTAGGCACAAAAGAATTCTAAGTCCCTACGCACAAAAGAATTATAATTTCTAGTATAGTGCCTGAGGCTTCAAGTGACTAGTCCAATGTCATTCAAGCCTCTTACGCCTGAAAAGGAAGAGCACTTGTTTTCGTAAATAGCCAACTCTGAGCCGTTTAGGACACACACCATCGGAGTGTTGTAGTAAGGGCTGTCACCTGTTCGTAATTTGTAGGTCATCCCAACTCGGGGTATCAGTTTTCTTTTTTCAACCTAGATGAGTAAGAATCAGCTCAGTGAATAAGAAAGATAAGTGAGAATGATAATTTGGAGACAACTATGCTACTGTAAGAAGAACCAGAATCTTTAGCATGGATCACACAAAATGGAGGAATAAAAAGCTACCTTCGTATCATTAATAAATAGTATCCATCCAGATTCTGTGTGATCATTTACGACTGTGACTAGATTGCTATACCATCAACGGTATATCTGAAACTGACCTCAGCTTGGACGTCAAAGCAAAGGTCGCTATACTTCTAACAGAACTAAAAATTATATAAAAAGAACTGTTAACAGTACTTGTGTAATCTTGCTTAAGTTTCAGGAAAAGTTATTGACTAGAGTACTACCTTATATAGCATTTTTTGTGAACTACTCCTTCCAAAGTTTTTCGTAAAATGTTGTACTACCTTTGTTCTTTTTTGACATTTTTCTATATATTTTGCTACCTTCTGCTGTATTCTGGTGAGTTTAGACCTGAACTGACTGATACACTCTCAGGTGGATAAAAATATGCTAACTACTACCTCTTATGTGAACTACATATAGAAAGGGGAAGGGAAAATTATTTACATCCACGTCCCATGCACGCAAGGGTAGTTTCATCATTTTGGCTGAGCTTCGTTAGGCAGAAAATGTTTTGCATAATTTAATTTATATATTTTTTTGGAAAGTATATTTCCGTCAATCAAGATGAGCCTTGGTTCAATTTAGGAAAACTTTCTCAGAGGATTGTTCTTGATGTGCTAACCTCTGAAACTGTTGTTTCCTTTATTGAATTATATCTGACTTTAACTGGCCAGAAACATTGGAACTTGGTTTCGGAGCAGTCAAGAAACTGGCACACACAGCATTCATCCAAGTGGCAGCACTACAAAGCTCGCGGTCAATGGTTTTAAGCCATTATATGACAGTATATATCATACAAAAATGGAAATTATGGAATATATTGTCATTGCTTTTTTCATCAAAAGATTCTAAGATAAAAAGATGCAGTTTGGAGCATCATACAAAGTTACAAAAGAAGGGAATTTTCTTGTTGGTTTTATATATGTGGTCCAATAGGTGAGGGGAATTTTGCAAAAGTTCAAGCAATGTGTTCAATTTCTTTCTATCACATCATTAGATGTTTCACAACTTGTTTTCGTTTAATTTTTTTAGGTCCCTTTATTACTTTTGTTTCATAGAAGACATAGGGTTCCAAACAGCTTTCCCATGCTGTTATTATCAACCGATTGCCCAAAGATTCTAGCAGTGGAAAGAACTTTTGGAATCAAAGACCCTATGATAGTAATTTACATACGAAAACTTGGGAAAGCAGGGAATGACCACTGTTCCTTCTTGTTGTGAATTTGTATAATTGCATCTTCATCAATCTGTATAATTGCATCTTCATCAATCTGTATTTTAGTATCTGGATGACATTATATGATACTAAGAAGCGTGTTTCAATTATGTTTTACGTAGAGATATCAAGCTTCGAGGGTGATAGATAAATGATTATTGCTCCGTCCCATAATATGTCTAGTTGGTTTGAACGACAAACTTCTTTCAAATGTCTGTTATCTGTCTTAGGCTTTAACAGATTTAGATCTGCATTCTGATCTTGAAATACATAAAAAAGCTAATTTCATTACCATCAAGAACACATTACAAGCTTTTGCTACTCTTAGAACTTTTGCGATACCTAGCTAGATAATACATGAAACTAGCTACTTAGAAACTAAAGGAAATAGCAGACATCATATACTTAATGACAACTGTTGTCGAGCAAATTAAAGCTTATTCATCTGACACATCTTCAACCCTGCATTGGAAAACATGATCAGTTAAATCCCTGGTAAGGCTTGAGCATTGGGATTAGAGCCCCCCTTAGGTGGAGTGACATGATCTCGTTGGTAGACCCCATCAGCTTCCCCCCAATAAACACTGCAGGGACAGGTGTGTTGCACCCGAGCTTCATGATCGCCTTCTCCATTTCCCTCCCATCAGGGTCCTGATCAATCTCATAGATTGAAGGGGTAACCCCAAGCTCTTGGAACAAAATGTTGACCGTGTAGCATAGGCAACACGAGCTCTTGCTGAAGATCACAACCCCGTTTTCTGAGGCCACCCTTGTTACCTTATCCATCTTGATTTTACGTTCCCAAGTTTTCGATATGAAAAAAGGGAACGTTCAAGGGAAGGTGTTGTAAATGTGGGAGGTCTTTCTGCACAAATTAGGATGAATCTTGTTAAGCCACAAGACCAGAAAACTAATATCTCGAGGAAGTTGAGGCCTTGAGGGTAAAGGAGAAGGAAATCTGAGATGGTTTTGAAGCTTTGGTTGCTGGAATTTTGTGTTGCCCCATTGAACTATTTATAAGGGTAGTTTCAGTATAGACCTCCTCTTCTTTGTCCAAGAACATTCAAAAGATATGGTGCTTTAGTTAGATGCTGAAAAGCTTTTAAAGTTACTTTCTGATAGATTGGGACTAATGTGGGTGTACTTCGCCTCAAATCATCAAGTTGGTTGGAAGGCATAATTTGGACAATTATGTGAACTTAGTAAACCATATTAATGAAGTGACTTTGAGAGAAAAGATTAAAGTTAAATTTGCTAGATGTGGTCTGCTGAAAATTCGAAATGGGGATCCTAATCTACCTGCTTAATGTTAATTTGTCTGTTTTTCTGCAGTATGATGGTGACTACAATTATGTCATTATTTTCATTAATAGAGATCAAATGAGGAAAATTCTTGTGAGGGTGGTGTGTTTTCCATGAGATTCTCAAAATCTCTGTGTCCTTTGAATTCTCAGGAAGAAGATTATCAGGATTAGCTTTCAGTGGTCCACGATTCTGTGTTGTGCCCACCAACTTGCCCGGATTCCTCCCTACATGTCAAGACTGCAAGATTCTATACATTTACACGGCTGCCATTCTTTATAGCTGCTTTTGAGAATTTTCGGAAAAATAAAAATATATATAAGGCTTTTGAACTGGGAAGGAAATGAATATGTGAGTTGCCATGCTAGTGTCAGCATCTATTCATGCATACACACAGTTCTGTCCCCTGTTTTCCTGTGTTTCTTGTCGTCCTTCTTTTCTTTTATTTCGTTTTAAAACTTTTTCCCGTCATTTCTATGGTTGAAGTCCTTGTTTTGATCTTATCATAATTTTATTTTTGTCATAGCTTGAATTATCCTCTGGAAAATGTAAGCATCATTCTAGCATGGGACATTGTGCAAGTCATGTTCATATGTTATCACTCAACAGAAGAGAAATGAAAATATGTGCTGAATAAATGAAAGATTTTAAACTTAATGTTTCAGGTTGTCTCAACATAACTTCAGAAATGACAGCAAGCATACACAGGTTATAGATGGCCAGATGCTAATGGAAAAGAGAGGGGAGGCGCTATTCTCTTAGTTTCTGCATGCATTTATGCGCATTATCACAAATTAGTCCTCTTTTTTTCTAAGAATTTTGACTTACAGAGAGGCATGAGACAAAGCAAGGAGAACATTATTGCAACTTGACACCAAAGTTCTTGGTGAACTCCTGCAGTTTCCGACAAAGTGATTCTGAGAGGACTACTCATGTTAGTGTGAGAGAATTTTGATCATATGGGTGACTCTGGATAAATATTTGGTGTCATTTCTTATAAGAATCTTTTGTTGATTGCTTGACCAACACAAGTTATCAGTCTTATGGCATTGAAGTATTGAACTTCATATCAAAAGTTATGCACTGCGACTGACATTTTTTCCCCCAAGATCACTGTTAGATCAGCATCTTGAACATGTTTGGTTGATATTAATGACTCCGCTAACCGTTTCTTAATCATTCTTGATGTAACATGTTATGCTTCAACCTCCATATCCACAGACTACATAGACAAGCTGTACATTTTCCTATTATCACAGTTATCAAAAGTTATGTTACTCGGACTCTTCATTTCACCTCAAGTACCACCAATGTCCGATCCTCGATACTCGGACATGGATAAGGACACCTGACACTTTAAGTTAGGCCAAAGACTAGCAAAATTCTTCGAAAAATGGGGAGTCCGACACCTAGACACGTACCCGTATCCAGCACTTGAAGGCGAGTCCAAATAACATAGATCAAAAGCGTACAAAAAAGAGAAGCGCTTGATGCATGCATCTTATGCTTTATTCTTCCTTTGTGGTTCTAGAACCAGATAGCTTTTGCCTGAATGAGCCTATCTTTGAGAGATCCATCAAGGTGGGCAGCAAGCACATCCCTGGCTGAGCCCACATATTTCCCACCAACAAAGACTGCAGGAACAGTTGGGCTGCAGCCCAAATGTTGTAAGGCCCATTCCATTTCGCGTCCTCTTGGATCAAGATCCAGCTCGTAAACTGCTGGACTTGATCCAAGTTCATAGAAAAGTGTCTTGATGCTATGACACATGCAGCATGAGCTCTTGGTGAATATCACTGCTGCCTTCGTCTTTGCCAAATCATTTATTCTATCCATTTTATGATGCTCTATGATAAAAACAGGTTCAAATTCAGAAAATGAAAAAGAAAAAAAAACTTGAAATGATGTAGATTGGGTGCAAAGAACTACTAAACTAGGAGACTGGTTTTGTGCTGATTTGAGATTGGCTAGTGACTACAACTTCATAGGAAAGTAATGAAAACAAGGTATGTAGCTCAGATAGTGTAGGATGTTTTGTGTTCTGAGGCTATATTCTGGTTGGCTCTTGACATTGTAATGTCAATTTATAGGGGTTGGAACTTGAAGATATTGTGGATTGACATTGTTTAATCTGAAAAAGCAGAAACTATGTATGGATAAAAAAGAACTTTGGTTCTTGAGATCTTCTTAAGGATAAGAAAAATGCCCCTTCGATATTTCACATGATAGTGACCCCTTGTGGGATGAACAAGTTGCGTCAAGTATCATCATAACAATAATTTTAAAAACACTTCCTCTTGAAAGTCTATGACAACTGAAGATTGCTGAAGGGGTAAATCATTCCTCAATTGTAAAGTTAGTCATCTCATAGCCGGCTAAGGCTAAGGTAGCACACCAAACTGGAAAAAAGAGGAAAAGTATGCAGGCTAAGGGTTAGAAGGGACATATTCTGTGATCTAGAAGAGTGCTGATTTTGAATATCTTGCTTCTTCTCGCTAACTACCACAGTTACCCAAGATCTCATAGTTATTCTTTGTAACCGAAAGTGAAGCTTTTAAGAACATAGGCCGGTTATGCAAATCTCAGATGGATCATAGGATGCTAAATTAATCTCTATGTGGTGATTTACTGTTTCTGAATCTGCCTTTCAGCTTTGAAAATAAGCAAATCTGATTCTGTCCCTCCATTTAGAAAGGATTTAGCTAGACTCTCAATAAGTATTAAAATGAATGGGAATCTTTCTTTTTACTGCTCTTTTAATCAGAATTCTTATTTTCTTATTTTCTTCTTATCTTTGTTTTTGTTTCTTTGTTATTTTTGCCACAACATGGTCATTTGATGTTTTGTGGAGATGTCCAATATCTAAGATGATGTGGAGTAAGATTAGAACTTATCCAGTTTAAATCTACTTTCTGATTCCAATTACCAAAGATTGGTTAAGCAATGATCTTTTGTTTTTGAATATTCTTGTTAGAAATAATGACATTTTTCTCAGTTTTCCTTTTCTGCTTCATTTCTGTTCCACTTTCAGTTGATCTTTGGTATTTGTCATGTAGATAATCTCATAATCCCAGATTATTTCATCGAAAAAATTAGAATACAGTTCAATGAGCGGTTATTGAACTGTCTGTTGAGCCGTTATTGAACTGTCTGTTGAGCTGCTATTGAACTGTCTGTAATACATTAGTGATTGAGATCTGACTTAACTTTCTGAACTTGGGAGCAGAGTTTGCACCTTTTAATGTCCACCTGAATTTTTCGTTAGTCCTACAATGTTGAACCTTGGTTTCTGTCTGCTATTTCTGTGAAATGTAAAGAAATTGAATCTGTATGTTTGGCACTCTCTTTTAAAGCTATGCTCATGATAGTTTTGTTCAATGAATGTGGATTATTACAGTATAGGAGACGTCGAAAGTACTGGATACTTCATGGACGCAATAGCGAGTGACAAAGAAGACGGTCCATGCCACTGCCATGCGATGGAAAGAAGAATGTCAACTCCACCACCAAGATGTGCTGTCCATCACTCAATTGTTTGCCAAGTGCTCATGATGTTTCAAATGAAAAATACAGGGTATCTCTACAATTTAGTTGACTTTTTTCCCTTCTCCAAAATTCCTTAAATCCATATCCTTTAGCCATAATTTTCTATAGCGCACATTTAGCTATACTCACTCTTTCTGAGATGTCAGTAACTTGTGTATATTATCCTTTCATTGTCTTACAATTCTGTTGTCCCATTAACATAATTCTCAGTAGTACTTTTAATGACTTGCTAATCAAGAAGAAATAATGTGTTGGCTAGATTGATCTTCTGTTTTGATATTCTACTGGTATTAGTATGTTAATATTTTGTGTTCAATTGTCTTCACAATATAAGCTAAACTACGAAATTGTTATTACATATATATTGCCTTGTCTAACAGGAGGGAGGGGCATGCTAACAAAGAAAGAAAAATAAAGGTTGCTGCAGAGACTTGTTCACATTAACAGTCCTTCATTGCACCTTAAATCTTTCTTGCACCCTTCAGTTTGTTCAACAGCATTTCATGGAATGAACAATGAGTTCAGTTTCACCGCTCGTTATCTTGATCATCAATGCCACTCTATGTAACACTAAATTCGGAAAACTTGAAGTCACCTACTGAGTATTTGACATAAGTCAGCAAGCCATTTCAGAATCAGCAATAATACTGTCTTTGCTGGTAGTTCAGACTTGTCAAGGATAAGGCTGCATACATGTTTA
Organism: Mesembryanthemum crystallinum; assembly: GCA_030267885.1. Taxonomy (NCBI): domain Eukaryota; kingdom Viridiplantae; phylum Streptophyta; class Magnoliopsida; order Caryophyllales; family Aizoaceae; genus Mesembryanthemum; species Mesembryanthemum crystallinum. The sequence goes on from BSSO01001218.1 coordinate 13,581, forward strand.
CTTCGCTAAACCTTGTTAACAGTGGGGTGCACAATGGATACCGTGGTTTCTGCTCGTAAAAGAAACAACTTATCTGAAAGGTTAAGCTAATGGGTGGAAGTCCAACTAATGGTTTCAGCACTTAATATGCCTCGGCTCCCAAGTCTTGAACTCAAGGCCCCTCGGGCCTTATAGCACTGATAACATGTTGAAACCAGCTCACCCACAAGTGTAACCTGATGGGTGGAGGCCCAACTAAAGACTTTATTCCTTTATACTGCTAAAACATTATCTAGGGTATTAATTGTTTTCTTTTAAGCAAGAAAATTACAGGAGCAGAGGTTATTATTCCTCCTAATTCGAGAATACAGAGAAAATAAGCCTTGGCATGTTTGTTGTAATATATTTACCCAACGAAAAGGGGCAAAAATTCAAAAAAGAAGACTAATGCTGAATTAAAGAGAAAAAGTCTTCCATTGAAGACACACAAATACCTTTTTTTTTTTTTTGTTTTCTGATAGGACATAAAACACAGCTACTGTCACAGAACCTGCTAATTGTACCTGCCGTCCTTCTATCTAACAGGATGAAAGTCACCAAAGTTCCACTACGTTGATGATGTTAGCTTGCCAGGTGATTGCAGATACCAAATGGAGAAGAATCTCTCCACTCACCTATGGTATTTGGGAACAGTAACTCTAGCATCGCGTAAGTTTAAAGTTGATTAGAAACATTATTTGTCCAACTGTTGAGCTTGTGGGTCACAAGGAGATTCCTTAAAGAGATCATCCTTACATCAGTTCTACAAGGCAATTCTCAGTTGGTTTTGGATCGACATGCTTATGCATGCTCCCTTGGATTACTCCTTCCGTAGTGCTCAAACTCCATAATAAGAGGAGGAGAGAATTTAGCACATAAAGCTAGTAAAATTGAAGTTACAAAGCAAAAGTTACATTGTGGTTATCAAAAGCTCATACAAAAAACCAGAAGCTTTTGATATTCTGAAGCTTTCTTCAGCTTCTACCATCACACTATTTACTAAAACCAAATAGCTTTTGCTTCAATAAGCATATCTCTAAGAGATCCATTGAGATGAGCTCCAAGGACGTCCTTGGCAGACCCCACATACTTGCCGCCTATGAACACAGCAGGGATAGTAGGATTACACCCTAGCTGTTGTAGGGCCCATTCCATCTCTTTTCCTCTGGCTTCCCGGTCCAGCTCATAGACTGCAGGGCTTGCTCCGAGGTCATAGAAAAGGGTCTTGATGCTATGACACATGCAACACGAGCTCTTGGTGAAGATCACTGCTGCCTTTGTCCTTGATAACTCGCTTATCCTGTCCATTTCACTATTTTTTCTCTCTAGGAAAAAAAGAAGGTTAAAGGTTGACTATGGAGATGTCGATGAAGGGAATGAGCTCGAAAGAGTTGGAAAGTAAGCTATATTGTGGTTATTTGCAACTTATGTTCTTGGTGGATAACTGGTTTTCTTTTGTATCTATTTATAAGGGTCAGAAACCATTGGAAAAAGAAGCCATTTGGGGAAGAAAACATTGGAGGGATAAGGATAAGCTAGAAAAACAAAATGCCTTTGATTTGGTATGATTTGGCTTGACAATGACCCTTTTGTGCTATGACGCAACCAACTTGCTCACAGTATCAACTAAGACAATAATTTAAGCGTCTCAGGAATGTCCGTACAAGTGAGATTTCTTGGAACAGGAAAATCCACACTTAAAGGGGATACGGAAAAATTCAAGTACAGTTAAGTTGGTTAAGTTTGATAGGCTTAGAGTAATAAAGGAAGGATTTTTAATTAGCGAGGATATATTCTTCCCCACAAGTAGACTAGACTTTGCAAGATTATCATAAAGCGGAGTATATAACCTAAAGATCTTCCTTTATTGATTCAATGTTATCCTGCTAAATAACATGATATGCTATCATCTTAACTATCTATGTAAAAACTAATATTCCCTCTGTTTGGAAATGATCGGATAGCTCAAGGAGTGTTATTTATCTATGCAACTATTAATTCTAGATGAAAGGGATTACTTGAAACTTTCCTAGAAAGCTTGCCTGTTAATACGTTATTCAAGTTATGAGATGCTTAAGTTCTCGTTATCACTTGACAGTGGTCTCAGAAACGAAGTCGAAAGAATTCTGAAAACTGAATGGCCATTAGACTTGCTTCTTCTTGATATTTTACCTACCTATAAAACATCTGACAAAATTATTTCTGTTGTAAACTCATCGACAGAGATCAGAGAGATTCTCCAAACTTCAGGCATGCATGATGAATCATCTCTGGCCAAATGTTGGGATACATTTGCTTCTTCCAGTTTTCCTGAGTGCATAAGAACAATCTGGATAATGTTAGCATATGCATAAAGCAATATATTTGAGCTGATCAGAGGTGTATATTGCTTTAAAAGGTAAGCTCTTTTTTGTGTATCAGTACTGTAATGGGAAAGAATGTCAACCCACACTGAGATAAGTAAAGAGATGCCCCAAACAAGTCCCCTGCAGCTGGTGAGTGACTTGGAAAGTTTCTAGTTTCATCAGATTGTAATCGAGAAGCTTCATTCACTTTCACTTTGAAAATGGTAGGAGTTGGGGGGATTAGCTAGAATCTATGGATCTATGCACTTTCAATATACTATATAGTGACAGCGGGGTGTCAACCAAAGTGGAACTCTTCACATGGGTTGATTGCACACCATTTTGACATAAATGGTTCCGTTCATGAATTCTAGGTCAGTTCACCCAAATATCGGCTAGTTCAGCTGGTAAAAATCTTTGGAGTTGTGCTTGATTGAGATAAGGGTTTAAACCATTATGCCTCCTCTTGCTTTGTCCACAACTCATTCTTCATCTACTAAACATTTTCAAAACTTGTACTGACCAGGGTCCCACTTCATATTGGGCGTGAGTCGCGTGACAAAATTAGTTTAAGAAGTTTTGTGCAGATGATTGGATTTAGGGCATGTTCTTTTCAACTGAGTTGAGAATAATTATAACTGAATTGAACCGCAAATAGTGATGATAAACAGAACATGGCGCTAGTAGACTAAGAGACTTCCGTGAAAGAAGCAACACAAGTACACAACAAGACGGCTGAAAGGAGGTATATAACATTGAATCAATGAAGCATAACCATTTGACTTACTGTAAAACCAAATCACATGTCTGATTTATCTGCAGTACATTTTTCTTTTCACTTTTTCGAAGATAAGCCGACTTAACTAGCTTAACCATTACCATCAGGTCTAGTGGTATGCCCTCCAAACACAATGGAGTAGAGATCTTTTGGGGAAAATGAGAATCAACTTTTCCTTACAGACCTGCGGCTTAGTGGCCAAATGTCCACCAATCACCTTTTTTTTTTTTTTTTTTTTTTTTTGTTCAGTAGAATTGATTCGGTTTTCAGTGACTTATGTTTGCATCACTTCCCCCATACACTGACACACATCATTGTCAAATTCAATAACAAAGGTCTATGCTCATCACCTATTTCATCATTTTTGAAGCAACTAGCTTTTATACACAATTGGCACACACTATTCTACAGGTATTTCAGTTGGTATTTTGACTTCCCCCCTTGTCAATGTTCTCTACAGCTTAACTTTTGATGTAGCTTTTCGTGATAACTTTCTCAAACACATAACTCTTCATCCTTCAACGCTCTTTCCCAGTTGTTTAAATTCATTGCAGCTTTGAATTTGGAGTTGTTTCCACTTGGAAGACAAATCAATGATATTTTCAGCTTGAATACCCGAAAGATCAAAATGGCACGTTGTGAGGGACTTAGTCAACTCGAATGACTCTGGCAACGTAGCTCATCATGCACAAGACATAACAGGAGAAAATCAAATACCATCAAAACCTCAACCCCATATTAAGGAAAAGAGATATGCTAGCACTTAAATCTTGGAAAATTGATGTAACAAAGCAAAGTTACATTGTGGTTATCAAAAGCTTATTACAAAAAACCAAAGCTTTTGATATTTTGAAGCTTTCTTCAGCTTCTATTATCAACACTAGAACCAAATAGCTTTTGCTTCAATAAGCATATCTCTGAGAGATCCATTCAAGTGAGCTCCAAGGACGTCCTTGGCGGACCCCACATAGTTTCCTCCTATGAATACAGCAGGAACAGTGGGATTGCATCCTAGCCGTTGTAGGGCCCACTCCATCTCCTTTCCTCTAGCTTCCCGGTCTAGCTCATAGACTGCAGGACTTGCTCCGAGATCATAGAAAAGGGTCTTGATGCTATGGCACATACAGCATGAGCTCTTGGTGAAGATCACTGCTGCCTTTGTTCTCGATAGCTCACTTACTCTGTCCATTTCACTACTCTTTTTTCTCTCTAGGAAAAAAAGAAGGTTAAAGGTTGACTATTGATGTCGATGATGAGGATGAGCTTGAAAGACTTGAGAAGTTAGCTATATTTGTGGTTTAACTTATGTTGTTGGTGGACTACTGGGTTTCTTCGCATCTATTTATAAGGCTCAGAAAGCCCTTGTAAAAAGAAGCCATTTGATGAAGAAAAGATCGCGGGATAAGGATAAGCTAGGAAAAAGAATTCTTTAGTTTTAGTTTGATTTGGCTTGACAATGACCCTTTTGTGCTATGACGATCAACTTGATCACAGTATCATCAACTAAGGCAATAACTTACGCGTCTCAGGAATGTTTCGTACAACTGAGAATTCTTGGAACAGGAAAATCCATACTTAAAAGGGATACGGAAGATCTCAAGTACAGTTAAGTTGGTTAAGTTCGATAGGCTTAAGAGTAATTAAAGGCGGGTTTACTAGTTATCTATCACCAAGGATATATTCCTCCTTACAAGTAGACTAGACTTTGCAAGATTATCATATAGCAGAGTATATAATCTAAAAAATCTTCCTTTACTGATGCAACATTATCGTGCTAAATAACATGATATCCTATCATCTTAATTATCTATGCAAAAAGCTAATGTTCCCTCTTTTTTACCTAATGATTCTATATTCAAGTAGTGCTATATGAAATATCTATGCAACTACTGATTCTATTACGAATAAATTAACCGAAACTTTCTTAGAGAAAGCTTACCTGTCATTGTCTTTCAACTTATAAGATTGCTTAAGTTCTCGTGATCACTTAACATTGGCCTGAATGACAACAATAGAATTTCTTCAGGTTGATATTTTCTACTGCCTAATAAACTTCTGACATGACTATTTCTGCACTAAACTCATTGTCAGAGATCAGAAAAACAGAACATTTTATTACCAGTCTTTGTCACAGGACCAATTACACTTTCCCCTTTGCATCTGATGACATCTCCAAGCTAAAGATCCCCCAGTGACCTTTCAGAAGGAAGAGTGGTCACCACAATTGCTCACGTATGCGATTTGGGTCAATTTGGATAACCTTGAGCATCTTCTGAAGACGACATGGCCGCTATTCTTCTCATTAGCTACACGTCGAAAGATTCTTTTTCTTGGCATTTCCAAACTTCATGCATGCATATTGAATTATCTCGGGCCAAATGTTGGGAATACATTTGCTCCTTTTAGTGATCTTGTGAGTATGGTAGAACATGGAACAATTTGGATAATGTTAGCATATGCATAAAGCAATGCATATTAGCTGATTGGAGACATATAGTGCTCAAAAAGGTAAGCTTCTTGTAGCAGTATAATGGGAAAGAATGTCAACCCACACTGAGATAAGCAAAGAGATGCCCTAAACAAGTCCCCTGCAGCTGGTCAGTGACTTGGAAAGTTCACAGTTACAAATTGTAATGAAGAAGCTTCAGTCATTTTCACATTGATAATGGTAGGAGTTAGGGATTAGCTAGAATCTATGAATCTATTAACCCTCATTATATTATAGAGTAGTGAACAGCCCCCCAAGGGTGTCAACCAAAGTGGAACTTTTCACATGGGCTGCATACCATCTTACAGATAAAACATCAGTTCATGAATTCTAGGTCAAGTTCATCCTTTAAGTTGCGAATAGCAGGTAGTTCAGCTGGTAAAATTTTCGGAAATTATGCTAGATCAGTTGAGTTATGGGTTCAAAACCAATATGTTTCATTCGCTTGTCCACAACTCATTCTTCATGTTCTACTTGACTTTTAACATTTTCAAAACTTGTATACTGACTAAGACCTCACTTCGTATAGGCGTGAGAAAGTTTGTTCAAAGAGCTCTATGCAAATGACGGGATTTAGCGCATGTTCATTTTAACTAAAATGAAAACAATCAAAACTGAACCAAATCAAAATGTCCAAGCTAAATATATAGTGAAGATAAAAAGAATAAGGCGTTAGCAAACCAAGATATTTCCGTGTAAGCAAAATACAACGAGATGACATAATCGATGGACTTATCATTAAATGAATGAACTAGAAGTATTTGACTTATTGTGTGAGAAAATTCCATCTCTCTCTTTCACATGCAAAACATTTTTTTTTTTCCCCAAAGATAAGTTTTGGGTTAACAAGTAGCCCCACCATTACCATCAGGTTTGAGTGGTATTCCCTCCAAACACAATGGAGTATTAGTGATCTTTTGGGGAATTTGAGAATCAACTTTTCCTGTTGGACCTGCGGCTTAGTGGCCAAATGTCTACCACTGGCTTTTTTTTTNAACCTTTTTGCATAGTTGGCAAACTCTATTCTACCAGTATTTCAGTTGGCACTTTGACTTTTTCCCCTTGTCAACGTTCTCTAAGGCCTAACTTTGACATACTTTTTTTGGATGACTTCAATTCCTCAAACACATAACATGCCCAGTTTTTTTTTTTCTTTGCATGTGGTGCATCTCTCTCCCAGTTCTTTATTAAGTTCATTGCAGCTTTGATTTTGAAGTTGTTTTCACTTGGAAGACAAACAAAATGATATACTCAACTTGAATACATGATAGATTAAGACAATGTATAGTCTGATTCGAATTCATATGATGATAGACAGATTAGCAGTCGTCCTTTTGAGATAACGAAGTTACCATTTCAAAAAGTATATATCACCCTTTTAAAGTGTACAAATCACCCTTACAAAATATAAGAGTTATCTCATAAAATTGGTTCATATATGTCTATACTAAAGCTTCTACCTAAAAAAAAAAAAAACAATATATACATTTTCCGTATGTTCATATATGTTTTATGTAACCGACCAATAAAGTTAATATGCTTTCAAAACATATCATATCAAATTTAGCCATTTAGGTCATGGGGAATATGGTCTAAGACAGCCATGACTTTTGAGTCCTAGATTTGGATAACCGACCTACACTTAGAATAGCTTACTTTCTAATATAAACAATTAATAACCCAATTTTTAACTAATCCAAAAAAATCAATTCTATATGCTCTAAGATTAATTGGGTTAATTAAAAAAAAAAAAACAAAAGGCATATATTCTAACTCCACAAATCTTCCACTATGTTTCTTTGCTTACATTTGCAGCGTCACCAAGTTCATACCCATATTAGAAAAAAAAAAAAAGAAAAGAAAAGAAAAAAACTAATCAATTAATCATCATTATCTCTCTTGATCCTTGACCACATTTGAATTGTACGGAAATTCGATTTTAATAATTAGAAGCTATAAAAAACATTGTTACACCAAAAGGTAATTTTCAATATAATAAAAATGTCTTCTTATCCATTTACAAAAGAATATTAGATCTCTAGGAATATAATTTCTTCAACCTTTGCATCTTCTTTTTTTCAATTATATAGTACTATATTATAAAGTTTTCCTTTTGGGCTCAAATTTGTCCCTATAAATTGGCTATCACATACCATTCTGATCTCCAACACAACATTATTTGCTAATTAAGCAATATATAGTCTTATTTGATATCCTATTATCTTTTGATACATATAATTTCTAGTTTTTTGCATTACAAAAAAATTGATCAAATGGAGACAGTGAATGAGTTGGCTAAGACCAAAGCAGCAGTGATATTTGCAAAGAGCTCATGTTGCATGTGTCATAGCATCAAGACGTTGTTCCATGAGCTTGGAGCTAGCCCTGCTGTCTATGAGATAGACCGCGATCCTAGGGGCCGCGACATGGAGTACGCGTTGCAGAGGCTTGGGTGTAAGCCTACAGTCCTTGCGGTGTTCATCGGAGGGAAGTTTGTCGGGTCGGCTAAGGATGTTCTTGCTGCCCACCTTACAGGATCCCTCAAAGAAATGCTCATTGATGCTAAGGCCATCTGGTTGTAGTAGCAGTGGCTAGATGTTTTTGCGCTTTTTTTTTTTTTTTTTTTTTTTTTTTTTGGGTGTGAGATCATTATGATCCACGGTGTTTTGTGAGAAGGGGACTAGATATTGTGGAATACCTCAAAAATCTGAGGTTGGGTGAAGGTGATTAATTGTGAGATCTGAAGGGGTTGTTACTTGGGTGTGATGCAACATCCCTCAAAGGCTTTAGTTTTTTTAAGCTTTTGATTTGATGTTTGCATAATTGCATTCTATCTTAAGAAATGCATGTATACAAAGACAAAATGTGAGCCTAATATATTACTTGAAGAAAGGCTTTAGTGTAATATTTGAATTACAAATTGCATATTTGGTTATCAGGCTGTCGGATTGGGTTGGTTTTGAATAATATTATCTTAATATAACATTGGTCGTTGATGGGTCGAGTATGAGGTGAATTGGGTCAGGTCAGATTTTACCAGGTATACATATACGCACAATTAGTAATACTCGTACATGATAACGCGACATACTTGATGAACACAAGCATAGAAATAGTCAGGTGCTAAAATTTAAGCGATTCCCAACTCTCCCATAACCCCCTTTACGCAAGGATAAGTCGCCCAACTAGCTCAACCATCACCATCACATTCGAGTGATTTGCCCTCAAAAAAGAACAAAATGAAATAGAGATCTGTTGGGAGAATCGACTTTTAGTTGCGGGCCTTCTCAACTTAACGGCCAAGGTGGGCACTGGACTCAGGCAATGGCATGAGAATCTATCAATTAGCACTATTTGTGTCACTACACCACCACCATTATACCATTGCAAACATCTGCCTATGCTATATGACTTTTCACTAAAATTCAATAGCGGATCCAAAAACAACATAAAAACTTATATGAGGTGGCTTCACGTAGGAGGCCACCTCATACAAGAATAATTGCAAAAACAATTTCAAATGGTTTTTTTCATAGATTTCACATATTTTATTACAAATATATACTAATTTTTTTTTAAAAAAATTATGCCAATATTTACCCAAAAAAAGAAAGTCAAGTGGTGCCTAAACACTCACTTTTTTTTTTTTTTTTTTTTTTTTTTTTTTTTTTGAGGTGTGCCTAAACACTCACTTAAACCCCCTAGGTCCGCCACTTCTAAAATTGATACCCTTTGTGACAAAACATTGAAACCAGAAACAATAGTAAGCAACAAAAAGCAATGCGTCACTTGTTTCCCCACACTACACACATCCTTGTCAATAAGTTCTTTGTTCATCAACATATCTCATCAATTTTCATATAGTACTTTGTCGTTTTTTGTAAACTCTGTTCCATTTCTACTGGTACTTCGCTTTGTACTTCGACTCTTTATTTTATTTTTTTTCTCTTTCCTTTTTTCCCCCCTGTTTGAAGAGTTAGAAACCCGAATAACGACTAACTTGATTATAGTACTCCCTCCATTCTCAAATGAAGGTTACGCTTGGAATTCCGCAACTCACATATGAAAACAAGACAAAATTTATTGAATGATAGTAATTATTACTTCCATTGGCTCCAAAATCAATATTCATTCATCTTAAGAAGTTGTTTGGGTAGGTCCATAGTTCTACTAGCCTAGCCCAAAAACATAGCCCAATTGCTGGGATCTCCGGCATTCTCAATTCTGTTAAATTTTCAACATTTGGGCCCATTAGAGAGTGTCCATAACATAGAGGAGGTTCCAACCCAAAACCAATTGGCAATGGGTGGAGTAACCCCTCTACTTATAAACACCTCAAGACACTCTCAATTTATCCATGTGGAACATCCCACTTAACAGATTCACTACCCCGAAATAGAAGTGAATGAGCTAACTTCTAACCATAGTTTCTCAAAATTGTACTGGATTTGGAATTTTGTAAAGTTTGTAGCTGAAAATAATATGTTACTTTGTGAAATATACCCTCAAAATATCTAAAGTAATATGGTTATTGTAATTAAAAAAAAATGGTGTATCTTTGAGCTTGGTAATATATCTATGAAGCTAATAAGAGGGTCACATCACCATATTAGACATGGTCATTAAAGCTTTTAGCGAGATTGACTGTTGTTCTAACTTGAAACTAGGGAGTAAATATGAGAACCAAATGTGTAATTTATGATTTGGATATTCGTATCCCAAACTTATGCTCCGATGCATCCGAAAATAATAATCACTCTTATATTTTTAAGATGTTTACGAAATTAGTCACTTTCTTAGTTATAAAATAGTAACTCAACTAATAATCAAAATTGGATTGTTTTTAATGATATTTTGATCAAAATGCAACAAGCTCTTAATTTTGAGAAATCGCAATCATATGACAACTAATTCAGGTGAAGGGAGTAAAAGTTCAATTAACGCATGTTCAAGATAGAATGCAACCATCAAAAGCTTAAAAAATTAAATTTTTGAGGAATGCTTCATCACTCAACACCTCGTAAAATTATTAGGTGATTCAAAATCACTAGTCTCCCTGTCAAGAAAAAACATCGTAGATCATCAATGACCCCAAAACCTAAAAACAAAACCGGAAAAACGAAGCAAAAACAGTGCCTGTTTTTTTAGATCATTCATACTCGCTACAACCATATGGCCTTAGCATCAATGAGCATTTCTCTGAGGGATCCTTCAAGGTGGGCACCAAGAACATCCTTTACTGACCCGACGGATCGGACTTCCCTCCGATGAACACCGCAGGGACTGTAGGCTTACACCCTAGCCTCTGCAGACTGCAATGCATACTCAATCTCGCGGCCCCTAGGATCACGGTCTATCTCATAGACCGCAGGGCTAGCCCCAAGCTCATGGAACAATGTCTTGATGCTATGACACATGCAACATGAGTTTTTTTGCAAAAATCACCGCAGCCTTTGTCTTAGCCAACTCATTCACGTCTTTCCATCTCAATTTACTCAGCAAATAATGATGTTGTGGGTATTAGAATGAGATGAGAAATCCAATCTATAAGGATATGTTTGATCCAAAAGGGAAATGTAATACTATGTATAATTCGAAAAGAAGATGCAAAGGTTGAAGACATTATATTTCTAGAGATCTAATATTCTTTGTAAATGGATAAGAACACATTTCATATGATAATGACCTTGGTGTAACAATGTTTTTAATAGCTTCTAAACATCGAAATAAATCGAATTTTCGTACAATGCAACCCGAATGTGATTTAAGAATTAAACTAGTTTTTAACCCCGTGCGATGCACGGATGACAATTAAGTGATGAAAAAGTGTTAAGGTTGTGGATTATAGAGGTGGTCAATTAATATATATATATATATA
>BSSO01001219.1:0-25078 GCA_030267885.1 Mesembryanthemum crystallinum
TCTATCTTTTTTCTTTTCTTTTCTTTTTTTTTTTTTTTTTTTTTTTTTGAGTGGATCTACAAACCTCTATCTCGCTATGGTACAAATCTCCAACCATTTTTTTGTAGTGGTGCCCAACATACAAATACAATTAAGGATTTTTAGCTTTTTCACAATGGGGGTGAGGTTTTCTAGGGAGGTTTTTAACCCACAAACCTCACCTAACCTTGCATTAGATATGTTTTTAACGATTTTATTAGACTCATAAACAAGCTCGGTTAAAATCATTCGTTAGCAACACAATTAAATACAAACAGAGTTTTGAAGCTCATTTAGTAAATGAACCAAGCTTGAAGACACTAGTCTGAAACTCTTTTATATTTATGAACAATTTCATTACATATTTCGCATGTTATTTAAATGTAGAATGTGAATTATTATTTTTTCAAGTTTAATGCATTTTATGTAAATCGATCTGTTCCATATTATGATATATAATTCATAGGTTAAACTTCAATTCATCTTACCTTAATCAGATTACATAATTAAACTCGGTTCAACTCAAGTCATCTACCGTCTACGGCCACCCAACTAAAAAAGGAAACATAATCAGGGTGTAACAGAACAAGCCAAGTTAGCAAGACCAAAGTCCATTTCCTATATGTGGGGAGCTACTAAAAATAGTATATGCAAGGACATATTTCTGAGCAAAAATTGACTTGAAACCTTGAAATATGACAGACTATCAACAAATCTCACATAGAAAGTAGAAGAGAAACAAGAGAAAATTCATAGGACAACTAACTAACAAACTGTCAGTTTTGATGACATTAATTAATTCATTTCTCTTTCTAAACCAAGAAATAGAAACCACTAAAACAAGCATCCGAAAAGCAAGCTAAAAACTAGAGGAAGGGAGGTAACCTAACTTAAATTGGGCATTACAAAATCCCAAGTGTCATATCTCTCCTTCTCTCCCTAGAAAACCTAAGACATTGCCTTCACTTTGGGGGGTTTCTTTTGACTCCCCAATTTTCACCCCTTTCACCTCCCCCCTCTCCAACACCCTCATTTCCCTCTTTGGCTTCCCGGCGAGGTGTCCGGCCTCCGGCACACCACCCCCTCGCACTACTCCCCGTGCCCGTTTTTTTTCTCTCTCTCAAATATCGTTGACGACAAATAAGGTAAACAGACAAACACAACGACCTCTTACACACCAAGACGCTACACCTGTGGCGTTGGGTTAATGAAGGTTAGCCTTACATCTCCAATGAAAATACCTTGGAGGATATCGTCATTAGCAATATTTTGGGTAGCAGTCATTTGCTTATGTTCATTAGTTGAGGTATGTCGAGCCAAGGACAAAGGGTTCGATGAGTTTGGGGACCCCATAACCCCTGGGTCGGACTCCTCCTCTGGGGACAGTGGCTCCGGAGGAGGAGGAGATGGAGGAGCAGCCGATGGCCCTCCAACAATCCCCAAGTCAGCCCAAAGTTGTGATGGGATTTACATCTCCTACACCTTTATGGGCCGAGAGAAGGAGTACCCCCATGTCAAAAACACGACGGCTCAATCGTGGGCCTTCAAGTCGCAACTCCAATTGGTGAACATGGGTGCGTCTGAGCTCAAGTCATGGAAGGCATTCGTTGGGTTCCAACATAAGGAGCTGTTGGTGTCAGCAGACGGTGCTGTTTTGGTTGATGGCGGCGAGTTCCCAGTCCAAGTGGGTAACAACGGAACCACTTTTGGAGGATATCCACAAGCAGATCTCAAGACGGCCATTGAGACAGCAGGGGATATGGGCCAGATTTCGGTCCAGGTCAAGCTAAAGGGTACGCAATTTGGGGTCAAGCCACCGGGAACACCAATGCCTAGGACCATCAAGCTGGAAAATGACGGTTTCAAGTGCCCTGCTCCCACCAAGCACAGTAAGTTTCAAATACATCACATTTATGTTGTCATATATATCCAACATGTATAAAATAGACAGAGGAACACAGACATATCAGCAAAACCAAGATCACATATAAGCAACCTTATTTCATGTTTGGTAGATAAGGAAATTGTCATCGAACATAGACGCAATTATAAGAAGAAAAGAGACGAGCTTTCTTTATGCTTTGGTATGATGTTCAGGTTCATCATTTGCTGTCATCTAGATAAAGGATCATTGGCATAGCATAATTCATGTGAAAATTTTAGAAATTCCCCTATATATGAATATTTTTCAATCTATAATCAAACTTTTCGAAACGATTGATGAGAATTAATCCATTTTCAACAGAGAGCAGCATGTACGTTTGTTGTCGGAAGGACAAGAAGTACAAGGCAAAGAGCTCGAAAATAAAGTACTCCCGCAAGAAATACGGCGACCTCAACATTATGTACGACGTCCTTCAAGCCTACGGCAACAACTACTTGGCCCAAGTAACCATCGACAACAACCACCCATTAGGTCGACTCGACCATTGGAACCTAACATGGGAATGGATGAGAGGAGAGTTCATCTACACGATGCGAGGCGCCTACACCCACCTCAAGGACCCGGCCCAGTGCATCTACGGGGCCGCAGGACAATACTACAAGGACTTCGACTTTTCGCAGGTGATGAACTGTGAAAAGAAGCCGGTGATCTCCGATTTGCCCGCTGAAAGGAAAGATGATGAGAAGGTTGGGAAGTTGCCATATTGTTGTAGGAACGGGACCGTGTTACCCAAGACTATGAATGCGAGTGAGGCAAGGTCGATTTTCCAATTGCAGGTGTACAAGATCCCGCCGGATATGAACCGCACTGCGCTTTACCCACCCCAAAATTGGAAGGTTACTGGTGTTCTCAACCCTGACTACAAGTGTGGCCCTCCAGCACGGGTTGAACCCTCCGAGTTCCCGGACCCGAGTGGATTGCAGGTATAGAACTCTGAAAAAATTCAAGGGCATGACAATTTACTCTTTACCATCACAAGAATTGCATACACTATACATATCCTAACCGCAATATACACAGAAAGAAGTCTTCACACTTGCCAAACCTAAGGTGACCTGTCAAAATTTGATCAGAACTTGATACGATCGACCTGTTTGTCATATAGTATATAGTCACCATCAACATATTATATCTCAAATCTGATACTACTAGGTAATACTCTGACTAAAAGTGGTTTTGTAGGCAAAAGATTTGGCACTGGCAAGCTGGCAAGTGGTATGCAACATAACCCGTCCGAAGGAAAAGCAATCAAAATGTTGCGTCTCATTCTCGGCCTACTACAATGAGTCCATCATGCCCTGCAACACTTGTGCCTGTGGTTGCGACAACCTCCCTGATGGGACCCGTTGCAGCACCAAGGCCCCGGCAATGCTCCTCCCCCCGGAGGCTCTTCTGGTGCCTTTCGACAACAGGAGCCTCAAAGCGATTGCATGGTCTAAGATCAAGCACTTCCCAATATATAATCCTCTGCCCTGCCCCGACAACTGCGGGGTCAGCATCAACTGGCACGTCGACGCTGACTACAAGAACGGGTGGACTGCTCGAATGACCGTTTTCAATTGGGGTGACACCACCTTCGAGGACTGGTTCACTGCCGTGCAGATGGGCAAGGCATCAGAAGGGTTCGAGAAGGCCTACTCCTTCAACGGGACACTACTCGAAGACCTCAACAACACAATCTTCATACAAGGGTTAAAGGGATTGAACTACCTGATGGCTGAGACAAACGGGTCAAAACCGAGTGACCCTAGGGTGCCCGGGAAGCAGCAATCCGTCCTTTCCTTCAACAAGAAGCTAACCTGGCATCTGAACATACCGAAAGGGGATGGGTTCCCTACCAAGGTGTTCTTCAACGGGGAAGAATGCGCGCTTCCTCGAGCAATTCCAAGCAAGAGTGGGGGCAACCGATCACATCGGATAAATAATCTCCTGACCTTGATCTTCACCTCCATCGTTACCTTCTTGTTAATGACCGACCGGTTCCATTGATCACGGATAATATCAGTCGATCGACAATGGAACTTTTCACTGACTTAATCATAGTCTGCTCCACCTCATAGAAGAACAGGATCATATCGGATTCTCATATGTACACTGCCAAGTACAGAAAGTTTATATTTGAATTTCTTTTGCAGAAAGTTTGTCATTGTGTGTATACGTGATACGTACGGGTGGAGTGGTAAGTGGGTGTTGGAAACATTGGAGGTGAATTCAGATTGGGAACTTATAAATACTTGAAAATAAGTACTCCTGATTCCTTAAACTATAAAGAAAAAAGAAAAAAAAAATCTATGTTTACATATAGAGCAGTTGTGAACTTCTGTAATAGGTTAGTAGGTTGATACATCATGATATATTTTGTCTTCGTAGTTTCTTACGTTGCAAAATACGAGTAGATTTTTCCTTGGGTAAACTTCACCTTTTTATTCTCTTCTTTTTCTTTCTCTTTTCTTTTTCCATCTGTTTCTTCACTCAGGCAAGCCTCAGGTAAGTGAGTCAACAATTTAAGGTAAGACAGCATATACTTTGTTTAGACATTTTCTTCCATTATAAAGGAAGAAGTAGACCTAGCAAAATAAGACCCGACCCAAACCCGACTATGGGTCCTAATAAATATGTAATTAACCCGTTGGGTTGACGAGATATAGAAAGCTCTAGATCATGAAAACCATTTTCTCAACCCGAAATTGTAACGACCCAACCCGTAAGCAACCCTAACCCCATCTGACCGACCTGTTTGCCACATCTACAAACAAGCAACAAAATGAGAAATGCTGCCAAGAACCTGAGGGTGAGATTTTTATATCAGCAGCATCTCAGTGAAGAAAGTGTTCTCCCTAAAGGTTCAAACCCTAACTGCAATATAAGCACAAACCACAAGGAGAGCAAAAGAAAACAAGCGGGGGGGGGGGGGGGGGGGGAGTCGCATTCTACTTGCAGAAGTAAATCGCATAAGCACAAAACCCAAACCATTTATTAGAAAGTTTTTGTTCAGAAGAACACGTCTAAGTTGCAGTTACATCGAGAGGTTAGGGTCTATACTAAGTCTATGTTGTCCCCCTACTCTCAATTTCTGGTGTGTTATATTCAAAAGCTACTCCAGATTTGCATAAATGTGAAAGCATAAGGCTACATACTAGACAAGATTGAACAAACACTGAGCTGTACCTCTGGAATCACACAAAGTTAGTTAGCCAACTATTTCCTTCGAGTTTGCTGCTCTGCTGCTCCACATCATGTAAGCTGAGAAAAAACAATCTTGTCTTCAGATTGTATAGAGCTTCCACTAACCACAGTTGATTTGGTCCTCCCCACAATGAAGCAAGTAAATGTTGAATCATGCAGCAACTATCTCGTCTACATTGGGGATCTCCTCAGCCAGGGCTTTAGGCTCCAAGTCGATGAACTGGTTGGATTTGCTAGCCAAATGTGAGATGCTAACCCTGCCTTGGCGCTTAATATAGTCAGCAACAGCTCTCATTTCCTCAAGGGAGATGTATATGTATTTGCCTCTGTCATCCATGACACCTGAAAGTCTCCCTGAAAAGTTCAAGAAAGAAACAGCAGAAATATTTCAACAAGATACGGAATAAGCATATTATGTATGAAATTCACCCAGACATAATTGACCAACATTCCACATTAAAAATTCTTGATAGGTTAAAACAAGGAGGCCAACACTCATAACATAATATATTAAGTTTTCAGCCCTAGTTGAACGGAGAACATATGTGCTGATAGTCTTTCCATGTACATACTGACAGCAAAGTGACACTTATGTAGATGAGCAGACATAGGAAGAAATTTGGGTACAGAAGGCAGTAATATGACGACAAAATGCTGAAATGTGACAATCCCAATAGATAGGTTTGTAAAGATTTGAATGATTCAAAATTAATTATTTAGGAACATGTCTTTTAAGGTGGTGTTTTGCGTGTAATGGTAATTACAATGTAATCAAGATTTTGCAGTTGTAGACATGCTTATGGTTACTCATAAAATTTATAGTTGGTAGGATGGTTGTAAACATAATTACTTCTAGTCATGTAATGGTGATTACATTGGGTATACTAGAGTAATTGTGATTAAATAGATTGATGTAATCAATTATATCTCTATTAGTCACTCTCCTCCATCCCCTCTTGTCCAACCCTACCTTCACTCAATAAAATGGATCATTACATTGTAATCAAAATTGCAACCAAGTAAACAAGGCCTAAATGTTTTCAATTAATGGTCTTAGTGGCTCTTAGGATTCCCTACTAGTTAGGAACAATTAGTGGAGTCAAATAACAATTTATTTATTAGGCTCACTTTAGAGTGGTCTTTAGTAGTGGGCATGTTCAATCCATCTTCTAGTAACATAGTTGCTGAGTTTTAGTGTGTTACAAGTATGTATTTAAGCACTTGCTTCGTTATTTAGTGCAATTGGAAGTCAGTAATTTTCCAAGCTCAAAAGCTTAGGGTGTGCTCAGTTCAAGAAAATTGTGGCACTTTTCTAAAAAAAAAGTAAAAAAAGAAAAAAAAATTAAGGAAAATAAGGAGTCCAGAAAACATGTTCAAATACGTGTTTGTCAATTTGAAAACCTGGAAAAATGGAAAACCTTGTTTTCTAGTTTATAACTAAACTTTGGAAAACAACCATAGTCTTCCGTTATGCAACTGAAATAATAAAAGGGTGTTCCCTGTACATACCAATAAAAGGATTTAAACTTTGGAAAACAACCTTGTCAATAAGCACACACATTTCCAAAATTTTCCATACTCAAATTTTCCAAGAAAACAATTTCTAAGAAAAATTAAAAAAACGAAAACTGTTTTCGTTTTCTTGAACTAAAGAGAACCTTTTGTTTCCTTTGCCCGTAATTGTTAATTTCCCAACAAAGACATGCTGGATAACTTGGCTTTCATTCAGATAGGCAATCAATCGACGCAAAACAGATAATTAATATGCAACTGAAATAATAAAAGGGTGTTCCCTGTACATACCAATACTTTCCAGTGAGGTTATACGATTAATGCACTCCTGCAAGGACATAGGTAGGTCTCAGCAACACGTACAACATCAAGTATAAAAAGCAACAAACGAAAAACTAGACGACCAAACAGGGAACAATGAATGAACTGTGGGATGTCCATATGATTACAAAATCAGCATGTGGCACTGCTGTGGGAGTGTACATTTCTCCATTCCAGTTCCTGAACTTCCTTTCTCTTTCAGCATTTGAGATAGGGGACGTTAAGAGAAGAATTGGTTATTTGCCATACCTGAGTCCTTAATCTAAACTCTGCAGCAAGGTCTTCAAGAGGGACGCATTTGTGTTTCTGCCACAATGAGGAATTGGGTGAGTATCTCCAATAAAATCATATACATCTTTATAGTATCATTTAGACCACATCTAAAATACAACAAATGCAAAGAAAATGAACAAACCACATACATGTACCAGCTGAACTGATAGTATACAAGAATTACTTATCTAGACATCCAGTTCAAAAATTTAAACACAGTAGAAACAATGTTAAATGTATTTCATGTGCAGAATTAGATTCTACCTTGATGTATTCCACAAAGTCTGAAAGTAAATCCTGGTTCTCTTGCGCCTCATTTTCTGTGGTGCCTTCAGCATCAATTGAGAATGCCCCTTTCCATTTTTCAAACTCCATGGCAGCAGCTTCTTCTTCTTTGGCTTGCCGAGCCTTAGCTTCTTCCTCCTAGAAACAAAATAATTGCATTCTTCACCGACCGAAACTCTGTATTTGGAAATGAATCTAAATATGTAAAAGGAAGCAAGCATACCTGCCGACGCTCTTCTGCTTCACGCGCCTCTTCTTTTCTTCTGCGTGCTTCAGCATAATGATCTTGCTTCCCTACCCTTGCGTCACGTGCAGCTTGTTCAGCCTATAGAAAAAGGTCATTGCAACAGCCCAGTAAACATTGAAGGAACCAAAAAAGATGACTCAATAGCTAGAACAGATAAGTTAACAGTACCAAAATAACAAACATTGATACATTGACCTATACTAAATGAAGAAACAATATAGCTTGATTTCAATCAACAAAAAGAATATCACATTCCTTCGCTTTGCAGAGAAAATGGAAGATTACATTTCATATATGATACACAATTAGCACAGAAGATCAAAAGAAAAATTAGGCTTCACTTTACCTGCCTTTGTGCCTCTCGTTCTTGACGTTTCTTATCCTTTTTCCTTCCTCCTCTAGCTTCATACTCAGCCCCAGCAGCTTCATCATCACTATCTTCACCATCTGCATTTACAACACACATGAACCATGAACCATGAATATTGAGTACCACACATACACACAGCAAATTATTAGGGGGGGGGACCTATTTTACAATAAGGATTTTACTAGTGAAGCCTGAAGAAGACCCGCATCTTAAGATCAGAGTTTAACAACATCAATCTCCACTAGTTTCCCATGGATGCCAATCTCTCTGCTCTTAACAAGAAAGTTCGGTTTGAAGTTCTAAGCTTCTACAGACTAGGTATTCAGTTATACAAACTAGTCTACAACCTCAGAGATGTGATCACAACATATTATCAACCACAACATTTTGAAGTAATGCATCAATAACATAAACCTAGATTAGAAGTGGAAATTGGATAACCATCAGCACCAGAAATGACCAACCTTCAGCAGCTGCCGCAGCTGACGACGTACTCGCACCCGCAGTAGGCCTCCGACGCATACGACGAGCCCCAGTAGCACGAACCACATGTTCCCTCTGAGGGGCCTGAATTTATGCAACACCACATCAGGCAAAATACCTAATACACATAACAAGGCCAAAATTTTCTATACATCTCCTTCTTTCTTCCAATACTCAAATTCAACACAAAGTAAAGACATACTCCTATGTAACATATTAATGAAAAATGATGAATGCCCATAACCTAAAATTTTAAAAAAAACTTCAATTAAAAACAAAATTGAGAGATTGAGGGACCTGAGGTTCTTCTTCATGCTCATCAGCTGCTTGCGAAGCCTGACGACGTTTCCACAAGTACAATGGAACTAACGAAAACACAAGCAGCATCGAAAGTATCGCAATCAAAATATCCTCCATCTTTCAATCTGCTACTGCCCATCAAAAATTACTACAATTCAACTTAGAAAATTAAATCGAAGAAAAACAAAAGTACATTCATTCAATCTTTGGCAGAGAAACAGGTAGCTAATAGTTTTAAAAATGTCGGCAATTTTCTAAATTAGGGATTGAATAAACTTGAAATTCACGACAGAGATGCTAAATGGGGTCAAAATTAGGGAAATTAAAGAGGTCAATCAAAAAAATTAGGGTTCAGAAATGAAGAAACTAGAATGAAATTGCGATTTTGAGGTGGAATTTACCTGATGATAATCTGAGAGACGGAAAATCTGACTGACCGATTAGTACAAAGCAGAGCTATTATCTGTCGCGATTTTTCTTAGCAAAGCTGTGGCATTTTTTTGGGGGGTAAACACGTTTCGTCTAATTATCATCCATTGGGCGTTTCTTATGAACGGCAAATGTCAAAGCTAGGGGTGGTCTTCAAACAAGACGACGTCGTTGTACCTTATTTACATTTGACATTTGACAACATCTCTTCATCACTTACCATTTTACCAAAGGTTCTCAATTGCAAAACACGAAGTAATGCTACATCTATATCAGATATATCATATATGGATAAAATTCATCTATATCAGGTGGGGCCCATACTCTAACGGGATACTAATACTGCAAACGGGATAAATGAAAATTCTTAAAACACAATTTATCCCGTTCTAGTTTTAAATATCCCAAAAGAGGTTATAAAACTTGTGAGGACCACCTGATATGAATAAATTTCATCCATATCAGATATGGATGTGGCATTACTCCAAAACACGCTCCAATTTGTGTCCATGCTACTATTATTAAAACTTGAAATATATTCTCTCCTATTCGGATTTAGGTTAACCATGGGCTATGCTCGGATCGTTAGGCACACGGTCACAGGCCAATAAGTAGAAAAAGTACGACATAGGCATGGGCACGAGTTGGTGGGCATCGTTTCCATACTAACTTTTCAAAATGTTAGGCATGTGTCGTGCCTAATTGTGTTTTTTCTTTATTTATATTGGCTAATTTATAAATAAACAAAAAAGCGTCGAGCCAAGCAGCCTAACTTTTGATTCTTCCACACAAGTTGGACACGGGCTCAACACCATGCATGACCCACCAACTGTCAGGTCGGGCCAGGTCGTGCCTAGTCTTGATATATCCAGTGGGACTGTCCCTCGTGCTTGCTTGGCCTGTGGATAGCCATAGTTAGGAAAGGATATAGCTATAGGTTTTCAGTATACTCCACTTCCTTAACTAACTCTATATAGAGGGTAGTATATATATCCCCAAATGACCAAATGGGTATTTTTAATGACCACAACTGGACAATTTGGTATATAAAAAATCTCCGTTGACATATAGGTATTTAAAATGAACACCGGCAACCATTATGGTATTTAAAATGCAATACGTGTCATATTCCCCCAAAAGTACGCCGGAATATGAAATCTCGATATTTGTTTCATTTAAAACGTATTTATATACCATATAATTGTATTTTATCTCGTATTTTGTGGAGTATTTCCCCATTCAAGAGTTATTTTCCTATCATTAGTTGCGTATTTTCCCATTTAAAAGCTATTTAAGATCTCTTAAATGGAGAAATACTCCACAAAATATAAGATAAAATAGAATTATATGGCATATAATACGTTTTAAATGAAACAAATCGAGATTATGTATTTTCCGTTGTACTTTTGGGGGAATATGACACGTATTTCATTTAAAAATACCATATTGGTTGACGGTGTTCATTTTAAATACCTATATGTCACCGAAGATTTTTTATATACCAAATTGTCCACTTGTGGTCATTAAAAATACCCATTTGGTCATTTGGTGTATATATATCAGATGGTATTAACTTAATCAAACCAGCATTCTACTTAGTGAACTCGATTTCAACATAGTGGCCATGGATAGAAGGTAGCTAATATCCAAGTAAACCGGGTTGGCTCTACTGTTTTTACATCAACAACAACATGCATAAAAACTTCTGTTAATAAGAAAGGAAACAATTTGGAGCTTCATTATCATATGTTTTCTGGTCACAAGTTTACAACCACAAAACAAAGCTTACTCATCCATTACTACGAGTAGTACTAATAAGTTCCACATAATGGCTAATGCTCTCTTTTTCACTATAGCCCCTCAACATAAGGCACTAAAGCAGAATCTAACCATTCCTGTCCTTGAATAAACTCCCCTACTGTAAATTGCTTAGCTTCCTTTGAGTCATTAATCGCATGATAACCAGTCCAGTTCACTCTCTTGCTACTATCACAACCCGGCCCCGTATTCTTATACTCACCATAATACAATGTATCCAATGCAAAATCTCCGTCCCATTCGAACCAACCCTTGGGGTGGATATGATCACCTATTCTCGATTGCATCACCACGGTCCTCGAGTAGTTTTTCCAAGGTCGACCTAGGTAGGTCGGGAATTGGGCTTGGACCGGACCTAGGTCCGGGCTAGCTATGATGTCACAATACTGAATTGTAGTGCCCGTGTTTTGGTTAGGGTCGGTCCTACCTTGAGCTGTGACCATGTTCTTTTGGTTAGGGCTCGGTTTGAGGGCTACGAGCTTGCATTTCTGGAACACAACAGCTGCGTTGCCAAATATGAAGTCCACGGTGCCGGAGATGGAGGAGTCACGGTAGAATTGTCGAAGAGAGTGCGCGTAGAGGGTGTCTTGGTACGCGTCTATCTTGCAACGGTTTATGATGGATTTGTCAGCTCCTATACGGAGGGCGACTGCCTGGTGCTTTTCTGCTCCAGCGGTGTTCTGGATGCATATGTCTTGGAGAATAAATCCGTCACCAACCGCAGCTAAAAAACATGACATACAATTTAGTTCATGTTCATATTTTATCGTTACCATTTTACATTCAGTTCAGTTTATCTTAAACCATTTAAGTTCAGATTAACATTCAACTCTAACTCTAGAGCATATTTATTACTTCCAATATTAAGCTCTTTAGTTTTCCTTAAAAATATTTTTGGCCTATTAATCAAAATCCCAAATAACAAGATACAAACATCAAAAATGCAATCCAAACAACTCAAAGACTAGAATTAATAAAAGAAAGTTACCAAGTGTAGCTGATCTAAAAGTGGTGGAACCATCAACAACATTAAGAGACCCAGTAATAACAGTCAAGTTCATGCCATCCCCAACAATCATCAAATTCTTCTTCTTCTTCCCCACCTCAACATTCTCCTCATACACCCCTGCCTTGACATATATCACATACCGGCTCTTCGCCTTCTCCGGTGCAGCCGCCACCGCCTCCACCACCGTCGTAAAATCCCCAGTCCCATCTTTCGCCACCACCACATTCGCCTTGATTTCGCTTCCAGAACCTTCCATAAGTTTCCTGTCACTCCTCCCAACCCAAGAAGGATACAACCACCGTCTCCCGCTTCCAGAACCTTCTAGAACATTCTCTGCCACCGCGGCATGGATTGCCAACAATGCCCTTCCCCTAGAGACCATACCCTCAACCATAGACCTAAAGGGTGACAAATTTTTACCCCCATAATAATCTTGGAGCTGGTCCAAGCACGTGACATGGTTGGTTAACACAGCACTTAACCATGTCTTAACATCATAATTTGTACCCTTAGAATTAAACTTAGCCAAAACCTCGATAGATTGATCAACCCGGTCACGTGACAGGTCCATTAGCTCTAAGCAATCAGCTACAGCTCCTCTTTGAAGACCATCATTAATCCTTCCATTACTATGATTATTATTGATCTCTCTAGTAATCTCTCCAATGGCTTTGTTAATATGTAACACATGCCTTGACAGTATCCTCCCCAGCAAATCTCGACCGTTCGATCTCGATGATGATGTGATGGGTTGATCATGATCTACAACTTCAGAGATTAAGGCTAGGCAAGAATTGTGATGAAGAACATGGGATTTGTCACAAAGATAAATTGAAGATTGATTAGTTTGAATGATTAAGAAACCAAGGTAAGCAAGAGAGAAGAAGGCAGCTAGTGAGAGGGAAAAAAGGAGGAATTTTTGGGTTGTTTGTTGGGTGGTTTTGGGAGGATTGATAAGTGGTAGGTAGTGACTAAGAGTCACCATTTTTTTGAGTGTTGTAGTAGTATATGTTGTGGCTAATTTTGGGATAATATAGATTCAACTAAGATTATAGAACCTTAATTATCATCATTATCATGCTTTTAATATTTGGTGAATATATAGCTGGAAAAGCAAAAAGGAATAAGGAGACATGGATGGAACACATATATAGTTGTAGTCACTAATTAAGACTTTTACTTTTTAGGCATGTAGTGGGCACATAAAAAATGAATAAATAAATAAAAATTAAATAAGTGGATAGGTACTTTTTTGTTTAGATGATGGAACTTTTATTGGATTAATGTTATTGTAACACCATACTATTATTGTTGATGTGAATAAATATTAGGCAGAATGTCTCAACTAATTTAGTGCTTTCCTTTCTTGATATATAGCATATACTATATCTAAGAAAACATATATACATATATGTGTGTGTGAGAGATTCTTATGTACCCGTGTTGAGCTAGAGAAGTTTTGATGATGACAACAGTTGAAGTTTATCTAACTAATGGAACTTTAAGTTATTTCTTTGGTGTAAGGATTGATGATATGGTAGAAACAAACTCAAGGATGGCATGAAGATGGTGTTATGATTGATAATCTAATTTTAGTCTTCATGTAAGAGTAAGCTTCACTTGTTCCTTGATGATAGATGGAAACAGTCATTGGAACAGCCATTGGAACAAGCGAGTCCAGTTAGTTGTGACGTTCAATTATTTGATTTATTTTAAAATGGAATAAACTGATTATAAACTTTGAGAGTTTTATGCCTATAAATCTCTCAAAGGATGTTAGAGAATATAGAAGGACACAATATATTTGCCATAATATTATTATGAGTTAGGTTAAGATATGATTATTATGGTTTACTTATTTAGAATATTTAGCATCTTTAAGATTATGTTATAAAGAATGTTCTAGATCTCTATGTACCTATAAATAGGGGTCTTCCCCACATATCAATNAAAGGATGAGATTCTTCTTTGACTAGTTCTTGGGGAACAAGTCAGAGTAACAAACATAGTATCATGTGATTGAGGAAACTGATTTATCATTTCCAAAATTATAGGGAGAGAATCATGGGTAAATGATGTATCATTTCCAAAATTATAGGGAGAGAATCAAGGGTTGTTCCCACTATCTTAGGAAGTGATTTTCTACCCTCGAGATTTTCTCAACCATTTTACTCTATATATTGAACGTCAATTACAAGAGTTTACTTACCCCTTGAGTGAAATAAAATCAGAGAGAAAATCAGAGTTTTGAGCACATAACGTTTAATATCTCTTTGATTAGTTAATTGGCTGTTACTCACTGCGTCTAGGTTGTTTCCTTGATTGTTACATTTTACGCACTTGTGTAGCTTCTCATAGGACCTTTTGTAATTTCTATTTGTCTGAGAAGAGTTGTGTTGCTGAGTTGTTTCTTGAGTTTGACAGAGACTTATTGTTGAGTGTTTTAGTCTACTTGAATTTGAGTGAATTCAAGTAGAGTGAGTCTTGTGTTGAGACGTTGATTTGAATTAGTGGAGTTGTTAAATCCCAGAGGTGGGTCGTGGTTTTTCTTCTTGGTTGAGCAAGAAGTTTTCCACGTAAAAATCTCTGTCTCTTGATTTAATTTCCGCATTACAAATTTATTACGTTGCTTGGCTTCCTAAGAAACAATATAGGGAACAAGTAGGTTGTTACCCAAAATTGTTGTGAATCAAAACTATCTAAGTAACTTGTAATTTGCAATTAAATCTAAAAGGAGATTAGAACTCCCAAGAGTTGATTCAACCCTTTTGAGTCCGCACCAAGTCCAACACTTTACTTTTGGAAATCTATAGATTTGATATCTCTCATGAATGGATGTAAGTTTGAGGTGATTTAGCTTGTGGTACTAGCTTGTTTTGATTTGTCTAACAACGCACAATTGTTTATCTTCATCAAAAGGGGGAAATTGTTGAGTTTATGGTTTTGATGATTAAAAAACAAGTGAAGTGCTAATATGTTCGCATGTTTGTGAACTTATTCATAAGTGCTAATGTGTTTGCAAGTGTGTGTATGTGTGTAACAATCGTCATGAAAAGGGGAAAAATTGTTGAGTTTATGGTTTTGATGATTAAAAAACAAGTGAAGTGCTAATTTATTTGCAAGTGTGTGAACTTATTCATAAGTGCTAATGTGTTTGCAACTTGAAGATCAAGTGAAGCAAGGAGTCTTTGAAGTTGTGCATTCTTATGTATATTTAGACTCCTTGTAAGTGTTTATTGTGATTTGATTAGAAGTTAGTCAAGTGTGCTTTGTTATGGAACCCTGAAGTTATGGTGATAATGAGCTGAGTTGTGGAGCTCGGTGGAGCAATTCCAAGTAAAAACTTGTTTTACCTGGTAACAGAAATTGGACGTAAATATACAATATGATATGTGAATATTCTCGATTATATTTAAGTAATCTTCTGGACAATATTCAAATATAATAAATCAAGTAATATTATGAGATAAAATCAGTCATGTGTTTTGGGAAAATATTATTATGGTTAGAGTCCTATTTTCCCTAAAACACTAACCTTCCTAATTTTGTGAAAAGATAAGATTTGGTGTAACTTTTCAGAACACAAAATATTATCTATATCTGGACAGTTATTGACTAAGGTAAGTTGAAAAATTTTCTGATTTTATCTCATAATTATTTCCCTAGATAATTGCAGTTTTTATTCGCAACAATATTCTAGATAGTGTACGTACATAACTATTACGTACCTAGACATGTTCTGGGGAAATCTTGACCTGAAAAAAGATCTCATACCCGTCGATATATATGGGCAAGTATCAGATCATATTCCTTTCACTGAGAAAAACGTTCACAACTCCAAAGATCTCATCACCTAACACGTTTCAGCACCCATTCACTCCTATATCTGTGGTGTTGGAACTGTTTCTCCTGCCTAAGTAAGTGAACTTGATTGTCTTCTATCATTTCATAATAGGCACGATTAGGATTACGAGTGTAATTCTTGTTACTTTTGTTAGCTTTGAGTATAGTTACTGATAAGTGCCTAGAATACGCGATTTTACATGCTAATTGCGCACCTAATCTATATGATTTGGGAATGTTCTTATTGATTTTATGAGATTTTTCCATGTTTTAGATGATAATACGCTTTGGGTTGTTTTTGGTTGAACTGTGCCTATAAGACCCATTTTGGAGGTTAAGAGCGCAAAGGATGACAAGAGGACATACAAAACAACCCAAGAACTGAACCAAATCAAGTTGGGAGAGTTGCATGAGGTGCTAAAATCCACACCCCAGTGCAAGTTGGTCAGATTTGTAGAGAACTTTATTCAAGCGAGTTGCATGACGGTGCCGTTTTTGGCACGGCGGTGCACTGTGTCCTGCGGGATTCTTTTAGTCACAACTCTTCATTTTCCTCCCTTATGTTTTGGGGGTTCTAGTAGACAAAAACACTTAGACTTTTTTAGATTTTCTTAAACTAGTTCTTTAGACTCTCTAAACTCTCTTTCTAAATTAGAAACTTGCAACTTATTCGTGGAGATTGTTGATTTCAAGTCAATTTCAAGTGAAGATCAATTGAGACTCAAAGAGTTCTTCTCTATCTCTTTCTCTTTACTTGATTATTTTCATGTTTACTCTCATGATTATGGCTTGCTTGATTTCATTCGACATGAGTAAGTAGTTTGATTATCTAGGATTTGGAGGAAACCCTATGATCCGTTATTGAGTAAAAATTTGATTGTTTGATGCGTTTGTGATTGTTATGCTATGATTCATTTGCAAGAGACTTACTTGCTTGCGGTTCAACTGGCCATTGTTTTGCATGACCTTAGATATTAGACAATGGATCGAAAGGTGAAGTCTCTTTATTTGAAAACCTAGCAATTGAACCCGAGTTGTAGTACACGAAAGTAGTATTACTACTCTTGAGGGCTATTTGATTATCACATTGCTTAATGGGTTAGAATAGTTCAATGACCATGAAAATAGGTTATTGATTTATTCTAGCATGCTATTATGCTTCGGAAGGAGATAATAGTTACCTTAGGATGATCAACCTTCACAATACGCAATCACATCAACCGAATAATCCAATCGGAATCAATATCTATCATAGTGGTGAGCCATAATCCTAAATGTCTGTTAGTCTTGAATTTCTCATAATTTTAGTTGTTCTTTTCTGTTTACTAGGGGTGTTCAAAAAAACCGTAACTGCCAAACCGAACCGAAAAACCGCCTCAAAATTTCGGTTAACCAAATCGGTTTTTTTTTTTTTGTAAAAAATGGTACGGTTAACCGAACCGAAAAATATTTCGGTTTTTCGGTACGGTTACGGTTCAAGATATTTAGCCAATGGTTAACCGAAAAACCGATAATAATAAGTTTTATTAACGTTTTCGGTTCAAAATATATTTAATTCAATGTTTGGCATTTATAAATTGTTTGAAAATTTGAATTAAAATGCATTTGATAATTTATTTTGTTGGTACATTTGAAAATATTAGCTAAGTATTAAAATAATAGCAAAAGTAAGCTAATTTTAAATTAATCAATGCATATTAATAGCAAAAAGAAGACGAAAATGGATTTAGGTTAACCGGGTAACCGAACCGAAAAATTGGTTAACCGATGGATAGGTTAACCGGTATTTTCGGTTAGGTTACTGTTCAAGAGTACTTAGCAACCAATCTCTGTGGGAACGATATCTTTTTATTACTGTGATAAATTCGTGCGCTTGCAGAGCTTATGAGTTACTTAAAGGGGTCGCACCTGTTAAGGATCTGGCAATGGAAACTAACATAGGTGACATTAACGTTCAAGAATAATCAACAACGAAAATAAAGGACACAACAGATTTAACGTGGAAACACAAGAACCGGGCGAAAAACCACGAGATTTCACAAGACCCAAAACAGAATCCACTATGAGTAAACAAGGTTACAGGGCTACAATCGTTACAAGCTCTCAAGCCTCTCACTGGCTATAGCTATGCTACCCACCTCATTCAATGTGTATCCCCATAGTAGAGTTAATGTAGTACAAACATGGTGAATACCATCAACACCCGATGATTAACCCAAGCCCCAAGAGCTTCCCGCTCTCTAACCCGAGCACCCTACGTGGCGTCTTAGCACACTCATACAGATTTAACGTGGAAACCCAAGAATCAGGCGAAAAACCACGGAATCGTTCACGCGACCCAAAACAAAATCCACTATGAGTAAACAAGGTTACAGGGTTACAAGCGTTACAAGGTCTCAAGCCTCTCACTGGCTATAGCTATGCTGCCTACCTCACTTAATGTGTTTTCCCATAGTAGAGTTAACGTAGTACAAACATGGTGAATACCATCAACACCCAGTGATTAACCCAAGCCCCAAGGGCTTTCCGCTCTCTAAACCAAGCACCCTACATGGCGTCTTAGCACACTCATAATTGCAACCGAGAACTCTATATTTATAGAGTTTCAATGGAGCACACCACCTTCTTAATCTAACTCCTACTAGAATTAGGAAACTATCTTTTAGCTAACTCCTCCAAGCAACCTTCCTAATTACATCGAATTCTACCCATCCTGAACCACCTTAGAAAATATTCTAATTACATTAGAAATCTTGCTAATAAAAGATAGCTAAAATATACTATATGAGATATAGGAATTAATATTGCCAATCTAATCCCAAAATCACACCAAACATTCATATTATCGTCGGCATTATTGCAAGAGTTTTCCCATCATTATCTCAAACTCTTATAAGCCAATTGCGTTTGAGTGTAAGCTGCCCAGCACTTCATTGGTGGCTACCCAACCCCTTAAATTACTTCTCACTGCTTAACACACACCAACCCAACGCTCTATAATGTTTCTTCCTCCTTTTTGATTTCTTTAATTCCTATTATTCAAATTAGGCTCCATAATCCCAACAATCTCCCACCTGGAGAATAATTGTACCGAACCAAGAACACGCATCTCGATTCCATCTTCAACGAACATGAAGAACAACATGAACATCTTCAACTCACCATGAAGATTATCATCATCATCGTATTCAACTCATGAAGATCACCGAAGTATCAATCAACCTCGGCCCAGTTTTGAACTTACACCAAAGACAACTCCATGAAGTGACATGTATGTCATAGCTCCCACCCGAATGAAAAACTCCAACTTCTACCATTTCTTCTTCAGTCACACATTATCGTGTGTCAGCTTCACCCTGCGTCACGAAAATTCAACCTTAACCCAATTTTCATTCCAAAATTCCACTGTGCACATTTTTTTTCACAAGCCGTACCTAGAATCTTCCATCATCTCATTTCAACGACTACTTACCCGTGTTTCATGCCGGGTCAAGACATTAATAATGTTTACTCCCATTATTCCACGAGCAATAACAATCTAGGAGTCATTCCCAAACACACCTGTAGTTGACATATTACAGTTATATCACAAATATCAAGATTATAAAAAACAAAATTTAACACGAGATTGCCTTGATATTTTGCAACTCCCACTTATACCAAGACACTTGGCTTCGATGGTATAGTTATTGAGCCCAAAACTACAAACCGCTAGTTCTGTAACTTTTAAGGCCAAAGCTATCAAACCCTCTTCTATGCCTTTCATCATTGTAACCCGCATCGAATCCCATCAATTCTCTTGAACCCGTTACCAACACCTAATACATCGACCAACCATGCTAGGCTCACAAGATCTACGACGTCATCTTGACTCCACCAAGGTTGTCATCTTACCTCCATGGCATAGTCACAACAGCATCCCTTTAAAGATCGAAACTTTGTATCAACTTGTAGCAAAACGAATGCACAAACCCTACAAAGCACTCCCAAAATATCTTTTGGGGTGTTAAATACTACTACTCATAGGAGATCACCAACCGAACCCAACAAAAGTCCAAAGACGATGCGTTTAAACGTGCTTCGTCAACCACCCAAGTTGCTTACCCAATCTCCATGATCAACCATGGCTCTAATGCCACTTGTTAGGAATTTGGCAGCAGAATCTAACATGGGTGACGTTAAAATTCAAGAATAAATAACAACGAAAATAAGGAACACAACAGATTTAATGTGGAAACCCGAGAATCGGGCGGAAAACCACGGGATCGATCACATAACCCAAAACATAATCCACTATGAGTAAACAAGGTTATAGGGTTACAAGCGCAGCATTACATGCTCTCAAGCCTCTTATTGGCTATAATTTCGCTACCCGCCTCACTCAATATGTTTCCCCGTACTAGAGTTAACGTAGCACACACATGGTGAATACCATCACCACCCGGTTACTAATCCAAGCCCCAAGGGCTTCCCGCTATCTAACCCATGCACCCTACATGGCTTCTTATCACACTCATAATTACAATCGTGAACTCTATATTTATAGAGTCTCCATGGAGCACACCACCTTCCTAATCTAACTCCCACTAGAATTAGCTAGGAAACTATCTTACCTAACTCCTTCTCCAAGCAACCTTCCTAATTACATAGAATTCTACTTATTGCAAACCACCTTAGGAAATATTCTAATTAGATTAGGAATCTTGCTAACAAAAGATAGATAAAATACATTATATGAGATATAGGGATTAATATTGCCAACAAATCCCAAATCGCACCAAACACTCATACTATCGTTGACATTAGTAGCAAGAGTTTTCCCATCATCAACTCAAACTCTTATATGCCAATTGCATTTATGTGTAAGCTGCCCAGCACTTCTTTGGTGGCTGCCTAGCCCTTTAAAGTAATTCTCACTGCATAACACACAACAACCCGACGCTCTATAACGTTTCTTCCTTCTTTTTTATTTCTTTAATAGGCTCCATAATCGCAACAACAACAAGTTATAGTTAGCTTGTTGCGATGCTAGGTCTAGAGTTAGATTTAGAGGTGGGTTACTTTGTAATCGAGCTTTCACTTCTTAATCAAAGAAGTAATAGTGACAAAATCCCTACGGGGGTGTGGTTTTTTACTCTTATCCGTTTAGGGGTTTTTCACGGTCAATCTATGTGTCATTCTCTCTCTATATTCGTTCATTGCTTATATTTTGTCTAAGTGGAACTGTTCCACCCAACAATTAGAGTGAAAAAAGAGAGAACTTTTGTAAGGACTCAATTCACCTCCCTCTTGAGTCCTTCTCGTGCACAACAGTACTCTATACTCCCCCCTCTAGCACAATCAAAGTTTAGTTACGTAAATGAGACATAGCATCTATCTTACATTTCTTCTTCCTATCGACATAACATTCTAGCTTAATCTTCAATTAATTGTTTAAAATCTCAAAACTAGTAGCTGAAGTTGTGTGCAGATCAGCATATGTTTTCTGTTCCTTACTTTCCATGCATAATACGCTATACCAGGCCACCCTCCAACACAAAGGTTCTTCAAAAGTCAGCTAGACTTAGATCTCTTCAGGCATAAAGGCAACTCTGATGTTTATAGGCTTGTAATGAACCCTGACCCAGTTCATAACTACTTCCAAGAGTTTCCTCGTCCACTGGCATGAGAAGAACAAGTGTTTGTTAGTCTTTGCATCCAGCTGGTACAAGGCACATGTATTGTTGTTTATAGTGAACCCAGTGTTATTCTCAAGTCTGTCCATAGTGAGCAAGCTGCCAGTTTGCCACCTAGAATATGAAACTATGTCTTGGTGCATGTCTCCCCAAATCCACTTTACCCCCCGCAATCTTTATGTGTGCTTGTAATAGGGCTTTGTAACAAGTAGAGATGGAGTACAGCCTTGAGCTATGTAACTTCCATCTGTCTCCATCATCATAGTGTGGTTTAAATATTTGTTTGACTTTATCTAGCCTCCTCCAATCTCAACTGTTATCAGGTGAAAGGGGTAATCCCATAAAGGAGTATCTTTCAAGTAGACCCCATTGACCCATCTGACCTATAGATTATGCTTTGTGGCTGCCAAATTCCATATGTGTTTGCTTACAACAGCTATGTTCATCCAAGCCAAGCCAAGCAGTTCTTGATGTTCAGGCCACCCCTCTCCTTTGGAAGACACACCTGCTCACATGCAATTAGAGAAATCTTCCTTCTGTCTGTGGCACCTCCGATCCCCAAAGAAAAAGTCTGCATGAAATATGAACTTGCTGAATCACACTTTGATCCAAGATGAAAACACTAGCTCAATAGACAAGCATAGATAAGAGCACAGAGTTTATAGAAGCCTCCCAACATAAGAGAGGTGTCTAGTTGCCCAACATTTGATCCTCTTGATAAATTTCAGCAGTCAGAAGAAACTTTGTTCCACTTTGTGGGTTGTAAATATACTCCCTAATAGTCCATAGGAAAGCAGCCTAGCTTTAACAAAACTTGTTATGGAAAGAATCTATTGTTCCATTGTATTAGCAACTCCATAGATATACAATTGAGACTTGTTCTTCACATGCAAACCTGAAACCTTCTCAAAGTACTACAACCTCTATATCATTCTAGTAACAACCCCTTTAGTAGCTTTGCTAAACAACAATAAGTCATCTGCAAATATGAAATTGATGATTTTTAAACTCTTGCACATGGGATGGTATTGAAATTTGGCAGCTTCCCAACCTTCTTCATGATTCTTGAAAAATACATTGGTAGCACAAATATTAGGGGAGAGACATGGTCTCATTGTCTTAGCCACCTACCACCTTGAATTAACCATGAATTCCCCTACTAAGACTCATAGAGAATGTTGCAGATGTAATACAATCTAGCAGTCACTTCTTGAATTTCATAGGGAAACAAAAACCATACAAAATCCCTTCAACAAAACCCAGTCAGTTGTATCATGTGATATTCTAAGGTCAATCTTCATTGGACACTTAGAAGAAACAATATTCCATTATTTCTATTAAAGTGCTTAATGAGGTCTTGACGCACAAAGATATTATCCTTAATTGATCTAGATTGCACAAAAACCAATCTTATGAATGATATGGGAAATGAGAGTTTTAAGCCTTTAGCACAACAGGTTTCAAACACATTTGTAAATCACATTGCAGCAAGCATGGGTTTAAAATCACTAGGAAGCTTTGGACAATCAACCTTCGGATCTAATGTCAGTAAAAGTGGCATTAATATGGAGAAGGGTGGTACCTGAATTAAAAAAACTCAAGCACTAAAGAGCTTACATCCTTACCAATATAACAACGAGTTGCCTTATAGAACCCACTGCCATAACCATCCGGGCCTTGGCTCTTGGTTGCTTTAATACTAAACATAGCATAGCCTATTTCACATCTTGCATGGAGAATGGTTTGATAAATTTTAGTTGCTGCTCAACTGAGAGAACGGAACCAAGCATGATAATAGAATCATCAGTTCTAACCCTATGATTTATGTGTAACCCCAGCATCCCTTGTAGAAACTCAATATCTCTTCAATGATATCTTCAGTTTCAATAAGAAGCGCCCTATATCTTCCCTGAAGCTCAGAGACTTTATTGTTCTGTCACATAGTCTTGAGCATTGAATGAAATTAAGTGGGGTTTTTTTATCATCCAATTTCACCCAATTTGCTTTACTTTTTTGTTGGTGAATGCTCTTAGCAACCATGCTAGCCTTGTGAAAAGTCTACGTTGCATTCCTCTCCTCAGCTTGTAGTGTAGGATCAAGTAGGCTCTTATGCAGATTACCTTGAGCTGTGATCATGTGTTTCTCTCTCATATCCAGTTACTATATTTGAGAAGTGTTATAAATCAAATAGAGTTGGGAATTTGCTAGCCAAATCAAACCATATCAAACTACCTTTTTACAATCACTTTAAGAGATCTATTTTAGAGTCATTGGTCCAAATGACCCACCCACAAAATTAAATACGTATATAAATAAAAGTTTCCAATAAATTGCGAGATTAAAGAAGAAAAAATTAGTTGTTTTCCATTTTCAGTATACATAATGTATAGAAATATATCTTTTCAAACAAATCCAATAAATATCTCTCAAATTTAGATTCCAACTAGGTTGTATGCCCTTGCGTTGCAAGGGCTAGGTACATATTTATAAGATTATAAACTTAAGTTTGGTCATCTAACTAATGCAAGTTCCAGCCTCTTTTTAAATGAGAAATATTGAAATGGTGCAAATACATTATCATTGATGTTCATATCCTAAGACTTCTTTGATCATTTCACATTATGGTAATCCATTTAAATCATATATGAACGCATTTTTTTAAATATGCGAAGCAACATGTACGGTGCATGAACTTTCAAGTTAGACTAAGGACATCCAGATATGTTACTCAATAACCTATAAACACGATAAAATAAGAGATGCTATTGCAAAATATTATTTACATATAAAAATATTATATAATTAATTAGAATGATTAATATTGTTATCATAAAAATTTTGTAATAATTTAACTCATCTAATATACCATAACATAAGGCATTCATTAGAATTGTATTATCTACATTTTTCTTTTTCCATCTCCAAGGAATTCCAGTAAAAATATGTGCTAGAGTCATATATGGAGGATTTTATATTATCGCAAGTATGGAGGATTTTGTTTTGTTTCTTTGGCATTTGCTAGAATAAACTAATAAGGTGATTGGATTTCATGAGTTATTTAGAAAAAGACGACTACTTGTCTTCCCACTTAATGGTGGTTATTCATACTTTCATACTCTACATTTTTAGTGTTAATTAATGCAAGAATACAAGGCAATAGATGATGATGATGTAGCGAGAGTAGAGATGACGTGGATGATGACATGGCTTCCCTTGTGTCAAACCCCATAATTAACATGATTCACTTGTATATATTAGTAAATAAAATGTCAATAGTTAATAAACATTTTTTCCCTAGTTTCTCAAGTGATATTCAATTGATTGGTTCTTAACAATTTATTGTCAAAAGTGCAATTTTATATAT
>BSSO01001220.1:0-25075 GCA_030267885.1 Mesembryanthemum crystallinum
AAAACATGAGTAGTTTAGCTCAAAAATTTGCTTAAAGGATATGAAAACCTAAACAAACTCACCTATTTTTATTTAACATCCAAATAAAAAGTTGGAAAATTTCCTTTCTACAATGTTATCTACAATATTATATGCTAAGGCAAATCTTTAGTTTATACCTCACCATTGAGTTTCTTTTAGTTCTTCTTAAGCACTACTATGACCTCCAAATTAAGTTCCATCCATCTTGTCCTTCTCCTACTCTCAAATACCTTTTAATAGTAACCATTAATGCATCTAATCATACAAGTAGTGAAAGAAAAGAAGAAAAGAAAGTCTAGGGTATAATATGTAAATTGTTGTTCTTAGGAATCTCCTTTTTTCAAGGACAATCATAGGCCAATACTAAAAGTATTGGTCCATAACAAAAATGGAGCAAATAGATGCACTTGTTGTAATAGTAGTATAGTCAATAATACTCATCAATTATCTCTTTGGCATCTCTTTTTTGCTTACTTTGCTCCATCTATATACACATCCCCTTCCACTTTAATTATACTCCCATATCCTAACTTCATTTGTGGCCTTCTCTTATTAGCTTCACAAAAAGGCTTATAGCAGATAAAATTCAACGGATTATACAAAAATAAATAAATTTATAATTTAGCATCTAGCGACTGTCCGAGCGCCACATTTTAGTTGATTAAGGTTTTTTTTTTCCATGATTAAAATCTTGTTAATAATATGAGAAAATATGTTCAAAAATCACCAATGAGGAAAATCCAAATTAAACAAGACACCCGAGATATATACACCGGAACTCTACCCACTAAAACGAAAGCCACCTAAGCACCAAATGTAGACGACCAGACCCAAGAAGACATCACTTTAAGACGCCAACGAAAACGCACAAAAACCATCACAACAGTTCCTAGAACACCCAAGAACAAAACCAAAAGCCTTATGGTTGATGGTGGATATTTATTCTAGCCTACCCAGATGGTAACAATTGGGTAGATCCGTAGATGTTCTCAATCATTCCTTGAAGGTGAGAGAATGGTCTAACACTCTAACGTGATGGTTTTTGTTCGATCGGTACATTTTTGGAGTTATTGGAATATGTGTTCATGTTTTAGTAAAATTAAGGTTATTTTTTGAAAAATTAGTTGTAATTGTAGTTAATTGGTTTTTATTTTTTATTTTTTTTTGTGAAAGCCGCTTTGGTCTCCTTACTCTTTTTTTTTTTTTTTGGCTTGGTCTCCTTAACTTATTTCTGTTGATTTCAGCAAAAATCAACAAAAATAAGTAAAATTAGTAAAAATCAACAAAAAACAGTAAAATTAACAAAAATGGGTAAAAATCAATAAAAATCAGCAAAGTCGATTTCTGCCGAATCTATCGAATCAACAAAAACCAGTAGAATAAACCAAAATCAATAGAATCAACAATAAATATCAACAAAAATAACATGAAGAGAAAATAGCCAATCCTAGATAAATATGTTAATGGCTAAGATGGAGACTTTTTAAATGTAAACTGAGAATGCAATTGAATTAAGAGATGAAGTGAGATATTTCTGGTGTCATTTCAAATTTAATTTATACCATGAAAATAGTGTAGTTTGAATTGAGAATAGTGATTGGATTGACTTAGATTGTCGAATTAGGGCCTTAGGGGTCATATGTCATAGCATAATTCTAATTAATTTGCCCTATTGTGATACAAGCACTTAGT
The DNA here is from genome assembly GCA_030267885.1 of Mesembryanthemum crystallinum. NCBI lineage: Eukaryota > Viridiplantae > Streptophyta > Magnoliopsida > Caryophyllales > Aizoaceae > Mesembryanthemum > Mesembryanthemum crystallinum. Next base: position 1,714 of record BSSO01001220.1, read on the forward strand.
AGTACTAAAAGTGTCAAGGTGACAACTCCAAATTAAAAGAGAATATCACAAAGCTAAGTGAACTTTTGATGGTCCATGTATATATAGCACTATAGCATCAAGGTACCTTGCCTCTAAAGTGGTCCCAATCATTTGTGTGTGAATCTCAATTAATCACTCAAAAAAAAAAAAACCCCAAAAAAAAAAAAAAAAAACCTTCCATTTATTTGTTTTCCTTTTTTTTATAAATAATGAAAGTACATATAAATCAATGAAATACAAAAGATAAATGAAGAAAATCTTGTTCCCTACAACTTTTATAAACTTATATTCCTTTTAGAAAATTTTGTCAGAAACCACCTTTTAAAATATTACTTTTTATGCAGCCACCTTATATAATTTTTTTTTAAAAAGAAACCACCTTATAAAATACTTCCGACTAAATCCAACCACCTTAACCTCTTTTCCGGCGAAAAAATAAAGTGAACTGGTCGAATTACCCTTATATTTTGCCACTTTTGTAGATTAAATGAACCATGTGCAAGTCATATAAGGGTAAATTGGTCAATTCACTTTGTTTTTTTTTTTTTGCCAGAAAAGAGGTTAATGTGGTTGGAGTTGATCGGAATTATTTTATAAGGTGGTTTCGCTTACAAAAAAATTTATAAGGTGGTTACATAAAAAAAAGTGATATTTTATAAGATGATTTCTGACAAATTTTTCTTCCTCTTATTCAATAAGCTTCTCAGAAGAAAGAGAAAGAGAAAACCGAAGAGGTGCGTACTTGATCAGAAGTTCAGAACTTAATTCCATATTCTTCTTACAAGATTAAATCATTTTCTATATTCTTTTGCTAGTTGTGTGAACCAGCTTACTTGACTTTTCAGCAATGGTCATAGTTTCTCAAAATCTTCTAGCCACATGCATAGATAGCAATAAATGAATGAAAAGGAAAAAAATCGCAAATTCTTCGGTACAATCGTCGTCTAACCATTAGACGACCCAATTTAAGGGTAATTTTTCGCAATTTTGGTGCGACTTCTAGTGACTTAGATTAGGGACGGCTTTGAAATTAACCTAAGTTGTAAAAGAACGTCTCTAAGTCACTAAAAATCGACCCTCAATTACGAAAAGTTATCCCTGAAACAGTTAGATGTTTGCACCAGTGTAATACCCTAAGGATTTCATGGTTAATGATAGTTTTAATGGTTTGATGTGGTACTACTACTCATCATATCATCAAGGTGCATCTTCTTTTCAGGGAGGCAAAACCCAATAAGAAACTCCACAGTTAAGTGTGCTTGGCTGGCATTAGTATTGAGATGGGTGACCTCTTGGAAAATTTCTCATGAGCATGCAAGTGAGGACAAAGCATGTTGGTGGTGATTTGTGGGCTCAGTCATCAACCACGAAAGTGGATCTTAATAGCACCAGCAGCCTATGTATGAGATTGGGGTGTTACATTAAGAGTGTTACTTATTAATATATATACATACATACGCATAATGCCTCCTTTCTCTATTAGGAAAAAGGGCAAACATATATCTGAATCTAATCCTTTCAAAGAACTTTATGCTTTTGTAAAACTAATTTTTGGAGATATTTAGTATATTAGATTTTATGCTTGATTCTCCCATCGAACTATATACACCGTATAGGAAAATTACACAATGAATGGTGACCACTGAAAATTTCAATCTACGTATTTAATTTAAATGAATAGAATATAAGCTTTTATTTATTTCTATTAAGTATTGATGACCATTTAAGGTAAACCATTTGCTATAAAGCAATTTGGTTTCAACCAAATTACTAATAAATATCATAAGTTAACTGAACTAACATGGTTGAACATAATGGTATTTTGTTTCCAACCAAACTGAAGTCATCATCTATACTCTCTCTGTCCCTCACTTACCTTAACAAACCATGCAAAATCAAGTCCCCTACTTACCATAACAAACCAATATTTTTCTCATATCCTTCCTTATTCACCCTTCCACTATCTCTTCAATCCAATTTAAAATTATACTTTCTCTCTCCAATCACTCTCTCTTTTCAAATTTTTTTTCCTCTCTCACACTCCACTACATATTATTTTAATGTATCTCAATAAGGGCAAAAGAGGTAAAATTTACAATCCTTAAATCCCTCATGAATAGTGATTTGTAAAGGAAAGTTGGGGACGGATGGAGTATTATTTTTATCTCCTTTAAAGCAAGAAAGAAAAAATAATAAAAATAATAGTGAAACAAATATAGGGTAGACAAGATAGAAAATGGAGATATGACCCAAGAGTTTTGAATTAACTCTTTAATTATCCGAAAACTAAAACTAGCAACAAGTCAACTCCTAGAGACATCATTGCAAGTTGTGCCAATATTTGAGTTTCTATTCACAAAATGAACAATGAAGTGACCCATCATCTTGAAGCCATCTTCTAAAGTTAATAACGTTCATGCATTGATTCTAGGCTTTTAGCTAAGTCGCTTTTGGAATTATGGGTTGCAATTGGTAAGCAATTTTTTGAATAGTGGATAGAGTATGGATTATATTAATTGTTTAATACTTTAACTGTATTTGGTAAATAAATAATGAGTGGAGTTTGATAGTAAATTGACATAGTACTCTGTTTAGTGGTGTAATCAAGTCGAGCCAGGTTCTAATCAGATAGACTTGAAACTTGAAACTTGATTCGATAATATTATGTTTAGTACATGTCTCCTTTCTGAATAGATTAAAAACCAAGTGCTGAAAACATCGAGTATATTATATTTGTCTCCTTATATAAAAGCTTTATACAAAAGGAATTACCCAAAAAAAATTGCCAAAATCAGAATAAACTAATCATCCCAATGGGCTGAACTAAATTCCATTAACACCGAAGTTGCAACCTCACAATTGCAATCCTCTTTCAATTTATATACAGTACTGTTCTAGTTAAAGAATCCTTTAAAAATTGGCCCATGATACTAATTCCTTTATCTTATATGGAGTATATTGGTCTTGTTTGATAGATGGCTTTTCAATTAACTTTTTGGACAATTTGAATTGTTTGACCAATTGACAATTCAAAACTTTTAAAAACCGGTGTTTGATAACGAACTTGTTCATTGGCTTTTTGGACCAAACAAACTGAGTTTTGAAAAGTTAGGAGGGGGTAGCTTTTTGGTTGGCTTGTTGGATTAGTATGCAAATTAACATGCTTGTCCAATACTATAATCATAAAACTAAAGTGAAACAATATTTATGAATTATATTCATGTCCTTGTTGGTCATTTTATATCCAACCATCCCAGCACGGTCCTGGCTCGAAACATGACACGAACAGTGGGGAGCGAGCTATACTCGATCATGTTTAGAAACTCCAAGTGTATTAAAGTTCATGTGTCAAGACCTGCTCCAAAACCTGTCATTTTCTGGGAGTGAGGCTCTGATAGTCGGGTCTCTAAAATGGAATGTTGATACTTCCCTCGTTGGGGATAAGGCGGGCATAGGTGGCGTACTTCGTGATTATAAGAAAACTTTTTGTTGTGTCTTCTCTAAACAAGTTAGGAACAGTGAAATCAATGAGGCTGAAGTCCTAACTATTCTTTTTGCCTTGGAGCTATCCTCCTCGAAAGTTTGGAAGTCTCAATTTAACCTTATCGTGGAGTCAAACTCGGCTAATGTTGTTTGCTGGTGTAATCCTTTTAGTGATGGGCCGTGCAGTGTTAGGTATGAACTCAACCGCATATGATCACTACGTCAATCAATGCCTCATTTACGCATCGTTCTTAGAAGTAGGAGTGCTAATTTGATTGCGGATGGACTAGCTAAGCAAGCGCAATGAGAGTTCCTAACTTGGTTGAAGGTGTATTTGGCTTTTTAATTGTGGAGTATGCTTATTTGTTTCGACATTTGCACATAATTGTGGCTCTTGTCCAACCCTTCCTAATCCTAGAAGGTGGGGGCAAGTTGTCCAATGATGCAAGAATATGTTGGAACTTTAATGATGTATTAGTGTTTGCTTAATAATGACATGTACATCCAATTCATTTGAACCTATTAACAAATTATTTTGAATTATAAAGAAAAAATTATAGAATAATCCAGTATCTAAGTACAAGGAGGCACAACATATTATTCTGGAATGACAAGTGCATGGGGAGGAGGCAGGACGACACAAAGGCCTTTGGTTAGATATTTCACGAATAAATTCATATATGTGCTCCTAAGAGGCTTAAACCCTAACCATATGCCAAACACCTCTTAGATCATCGAACCATTAATTAGCCATCTTTTTCCCAAAAAGTAAAAAAAAAAAAAAAAAAATGAATAATTAGCCAAAGTAATGAAAGAAAAGCCTAACCCAAATTGAACTTTACCTAGTCAATTAGCACCTCCACCAGTGAGGCAGTGACTATTAAAAAGTCGGACGCAGCATTAGTTAGCATATCGTACGGAGGAGGACGAAGACGGTAGTATTGGTGTAACGCCACCAAATCAATCAACACTTGACACGTGTCCCACTAAAGATACGGTGACCTAATATCATATTCAAATTGTGCCACTGTGTCTCTGCTGCAACTGCAAACCACACTTCTTTCCTTACGTGCCCTTTCAATCGCGTGTGGTACACTCTACTGTGCAAAACACTTTTTTNATTGTCATTGATCTTCTTTTGAAGAATTGGAATTAATTGGGTTCATGCTGAACTCTGAGTCTCATGTGCCTCCGAAATATGCGTGGAAGTAGGAGACTGATAGACAACTTTGCATTCATTTCAATTTACTAATTTTGTATTCAGTTTTGTATACTACAATATATTTTTGAACTATTATTTTCCTCAAATCTATTACTCATTTAGTTTAGTGTTATAATTCAATACTTTTTAAGTTGAATTGAACACACCTTTTTTTCCCATGCAACTAGTTATATTAAAGTTGTCAATTAAAAACCTATTAGTATAAATTGGTATATGATACAAATATATAAATATAATTCATTTATCGTTAGGTAAAGACCTTTCTATACACTGTTTTCTGAACAAAGAAGATAATGCATAGCAAGTAATTTTCGCAGTCTTGTAGGAACTTGGTTTATACTATGCACCAAGTAGAACTTGTCTCAATTTGGGAGTTGCCTCTTCATAAGAGTCATTCCTTAATAGTTGGTCCATGCTATATGAACATACATACAAGATTTACTGTACAATTTTTGATATACTAGTCTGTACCAATGCCCATACACGGGATAATTAAAAAAAAGAAAAGTTAAATATTTATTGAAGTATAAGAATAATAAGGTGTGTCTTTTTTTTTTTTTTTTTTTGGTATTATAAATGGTGCAAATTTTTATTTTATTTTATTTTATTTTTGTATGTATGAAACTACACGTGCTTGAAAAGAGAGTAAGGAAAAACGCAAACCGGGAGAGGAGAAAGCAGAGAGAGCCCAAAACCAAAAAAGCGCAAGGAAAGCGGGCCCACCATCACAGACCCGTAAAGGCCTAAAAATCACTGGTTGGTATAAATACCAGCTCTCACCGTTAGAAACAAACCCCATTCTTCCATCCTCAGCACAAATTCTCTGAGGAGAGAGAGAAACGCAAAGAAAAGAAAGAAAGAAAGAATCGTATTCTGCTCATCTTCTTCTTTTTCTCATGATCTTGATAATGGTTTCCGATCACTTGTAGGGTTTTTTGCGTTTTTTCAGGTGTTTGATTTTTAGTTCTTTTTTGCTAAATTGAGTTGAGTTTGAGTCGCCGGAAGTAGCCGAGTTGACTCAGTGAGTCCGGTTCCGGTGACAATGGTCGGCGGTAACAGTTCGATGAGTCTCCAGGAGATCAAAGACGAGAAAGTTGATCTGGTATAGCCTCTCTCTTTCTTTCGTTACTCTGTGACTCTCAGTGAATTTCAGTGGATGATGATGATGATGGTGAAATTACGCCGATTTTTCTTCCATTGATTTTGATTTTGTTGGCGTTGAATTGTGACGTATATGAAATCATTCATATAAATTCGCTGTTTGCTCGTTTGATTTACGATTTATATATAATTCTTTGTCTAGTAATCTTTGAAAAAAATTTCACGTCAATTTCTTGCTGAAAAAAGAGGTTATTTATACTTGCATGATAGATGATCTTTGTCACTGGTCAATAATATTCCACAGTAGTGTGATTAGTGATGTTTGTTTGGAAGTTTCTATAATTTTTGTTGTTAATTACTGTACTAGTAAAAATCTTGCGCCACTTTTTTCGCCAAGATTATGGGAGTAATTTACTTAGGATCTCGCTAAATCTTCGGGTTAAGTTACTCATTTGAGATTTTTGATGAGATAAAAAAAAAAATTATATATTAATTGATATATTAGAGTTAATTTATGTGCAAAATATGAAGAAGATGAATATATTTGAAGTGGGAAGGCCTTACTTGCTGGAAATACTTGGACCGGGCCTGCCCTGGCCCAATCTGATTTTGCGGGCTGGCCCAACTCTATTCTATTTTATTTTTCCATTTTTGTATGACAATATCTGTTCATTAGTAAAACTAAATTCAAAAAAGAGATTTTATTATGTACTTATATGGAGTAATTTTTATTTAATTATTCAAGAAACTGAGTTAAGGAAAGGCATGAATTTGGAATGAGTCACAGTGATATTCGTTGTTATGGAGTAACAATTTTTATGTTGAATTTTCGGTAATCAAACGTAAGATAATTTTTTTTTTTAAATGGAAAAAGTGATAATAATTTGAAAACGAATGAGATGCTTAAAATTATTTTTTATTGAAATAAAATTCTGCTAAAGGTATTAGTTAGAGATACTGAAGTGATAAAATTATTCTTTTGGCCTTTATTGAGCATCAAAGAATACTTTAATTCTATGTGAGTGGATGTTAGTTGTTACTATGTATGAAGTTTTGCGTTCCTTTAATTGATAAAGCTAGTTAATTTCATTATCTTATTATAATGAAAATTTTAGAATGGCCACCGCTTAATAGTGGCCACTGAAACTTTTAATACACACTGATAGATTTAAGTGAACTACAACCAAATACAGTTTGATCCGACCAAATCCGACCAAACCAATAATATTTTCACGGCCACCATTTAGTGGTGGATATGGAAGAATTACCCCTTATTATAAACAAATTGGGTTGCATCGTTTTCCCCTGATTTAAGGCTTTTCTATAAAAATTTTGTTTTGTGGGATTTGGTCACTGCAAGTTCAATTCCGTAAGAAATCTAGTCCCCTTTTGAAAATTAAACATTCACTCATGTATTCCAGACCAACTGTATGTATACTTAGGATGACGCATCCTTATGACCATATAGAAATACTTTAGATCCGCAACAGTAGCGAATTTTAGATTATTAACATAGGGATGTAAAATAGTAAGAGAGATGTAGTAGGTCTATGATATATCTTATCTTGATAGAATTATTTCATCTTTTATCATGTGGAAATAAAAGATTAGGGATACCTGCACAAATCCCTTTGTTTTGTTGTAAAATTTTCAATATGTTTAAGTAACCACAACACACAGCTTCCCTATTTGAAGCTTTAATCTTTTCGAAAGGAGCATGGTTTGTTGATAAGGTTTACTACTTAAGATTAAAAATTGGGTGACTTGTTAAAAATATTTTACATAGCTAATATATTATAAATAATCTCAACAATTTTCCTTAATATTATTTGTTTGGTTTAGTTTTACCTTGATGAAAAATCTTATTGTATACCCTTTTATTCTTTGGATTCATCATGAAATTGTTTTTTATTTTTTATTTTTGAGAGACAAGGCAAGGTAGTGGTGGCTTAAAATAATAAAGGTATTTTGGAGAAGTTGACAATGCTCTGCTTATTGAAAAAAAAAAAAAAAAAGTTCATTTAGCAATCATATAACTTTATTATCCCTCTTATCCAAATTAGTTGTTATTTTAGAGTTTTGTTTTTAATTTTAAAAACAGGTTGTTTTACTTTGTCAATACAATCTTTCAATATACTTTAGATCACATCATAAATATATCATGCAATATGTTGCAAACTTGCCGTTTAATTATGTAACCAAATTATTCTCTTTTTTTTTTTTTTTTTTTTTTTGAGCGAGTAACCAAATTATTCTTGAGAGTGCACTAAAAATAGTACAATGTTCAACATGTCAAAAAAGAAATGTGAAATAGAATAGCTTGGGTTTGGACTTTGACTTTAGTCCCCAAATCACTTTCAGGAGCACTGTTGTTTCCACCCTCTCTTCAACATGGGATAGCCTTTGATCCAATCTTTCTTTGCCATGATTGGTTTTCTTAGACTGAAAATTTACAGAAATATATGTGATGTGATTATTTGCTGGCCAATAATTAGCTAACAGAAAATGATGTCTAACATGCCGTAGGAGAGGTGGAGGTCTTAGAGAACAACTATGTTTTGAAATATTATGAGAAAAAAGAAACGAGAGTGAGATGTGGGAAATGTACTAGTCAAGAAGTTGGTACCCTCTTTGCGTCTCTTTGAAATATTAAACCAGCAAAGCAAATCAGGATCATATTTCTTCTAACAACATACAAAATGCAAAATCTAATTATCCTTTTGAAAGAATTTTGAATAAGAAAAGTAAAGAGGAAACACAATAGTTTTGGATAAGTGCTAATTCTAATGCATAAAAAAGTGGGATAGTTGATCAGTTCTTCAGAACATACACACAGAAGCTTGTAGTGTCAAGCTGATTAAGGCTTCAGCAAATAAGATGCAATTAAGCACCCTAATAACCTAACTGAGAAGTAGCATGTCTTCAGAATATTCATTTTGTACCCCACATGCTATTGTTTTGAATATGGCTGCAAACCCTGTCAGGGTTCAAAACGTGTAATGGGTCCGTCTGTTATATGACATGAATGATTCATATACAAATCAAGCTGAATATGCTCAAAGCTTTCCTTTTAAATTAAAACAGCAAAGCAATGAAGATAATTTGTGGTCTTGTGTTGGCTACTTTGCACCCCCTCCCCTTTCTAAAGTGATTGAGAGCTTGTCCTGTAATTTGTTCAAGTTTCATATATCAGACAATAGTAGTGATTCAGTAGGGTTCTCATAACTTTTCCACAGGCTGTTCAGTAGATTTAGTCATGATTGACCAAGGTTTCAAATATTATGTCCAATTTTCAGGAGAAAATTCCTATAGAGGAAGTGTTTGATTCGCTGAAATGTTCAAGAGAAGGTCTATCGTCAGCTGAAGGAGCCAACCGTCTTCAGATTTTTGGCCCTAACAAACTAGAAGAGAAAAAGGTTGACTGTGGCTGTAATCAAGTGCCATAAAGAAATTCAATTTTTTATAAAAAATTTATTCCTTATGTGACAACATGTGATCTTTTTTTTTTGACATGGAATGCAGGACAGCAAATTTCTGAAGTTTTTGGGCTTTATGTGGAATCCCTTATCATGGGTTATGGAAGCAGCTGCTTTAATGGCTATTGTCTTGGCAAATGGTGATCATAAGCCTCCAGACTGGCAGGACTTTGTGGGTATCATTATTCTGCTAGTGATAAACTCTACAATCAGTTTCATAGAAGAAAATAATGCTGGTAATGCAGCAGCTGCGCTTATGGCTAACCTTGCTCCTAAAACCAAGGTAAGAAACAATCGATAATTGAAGTGTTCTGATTGGCCACTAACAGATCATAAATCAATCATGTTAACTCTATGATGTAGGTTCTTCGAGATGGGCGATGGGGAGAGCAGGAGGCATCAATACTAGTCCCAGGGGACATAATCAGCATCAAGTTAGGGGACATTGTGCCTGCTGATGCTCGTCTTCTTGAGGGTGATGCTTTGAAGATTGATCAATCTGCTCTCACAGGTGAATCTATGCCTGTCACTAAGAATCCTGGAGAGGAGGTCTTTTCTGGTTCAACATGTAAACAAGGTGAACTAGAAGCAGTTGTTATTGCTACTGGTGTGCACACCTTCTTTGGTAAGGCTGCACACCTGGTTGACAGCACAAACCAGGTTGGACACTTCCAAAAGGTGCTCACTTCAATTGGTAACTTCTGCATCTGCTCCATTGCGATTGGAATGCTGATTGAAATTATAGTCATGTACCCAATTCAGCGCCGCAAGTACAGGGATGGTATTGATAATTTACTGGTCCTCTTGATCGGTGGGATCCCAATTGCTATGCCCACTGTCTTGTCTGTTACTATGGCTATTGGTTCCCACAGGTTGTCTCAGCAGGGTGCCATCACGAAGAGAATGACAGCCATTGAAGAAATGGCAGGCATGGACGTACTTTGCAGTGACAAGACAGGGACATTAACCTTAAACAAGTTGACGGTTGATAGAAATCTGGTTGAAGTCTTTGCAAAAGGAGTGGAAAAGGAGTATGTGATATTGCTTGCAGCTAGGGCTTCAAGGACTGAAAATCAGGACGCTATTGATGCGGCTATTGTAGGAATGCTTGCAGACCCAAAGGAGGTACTGTCACTGCTCATGTACAACACATAGTCATTGAAGTGTCTGCTTGAAAGCATATCAATAATACTCTAGTTTATTGTTGTACAATTGTTAGGCACGCGCTGGGATAAGAGAGGTTCACTTTCTTCCTTTTAATCCTGTGGATAAAAGGACTGCTTTGACTTATATTGATGCTGATGGAAATTGGCATCGCGCGAGCAAAGGTGCTCCTGAGCAGGTAAATTTCTCACTCTATGGGGAAGGCATAAACTGGAAAAGATAAATACTGACATTAAATAAATGCTTTTTATACAGATTCTTACACTATGTCGCTGCAAGGAGGATGTTAAGAAGAAGGCTCATGGAGTAATTGAGAAGTTTGCAGATCGTGGGCTTAGATCTTTAGCTGTTGCAAGACAGGTTTGTGCATTTGACCTTGTATTAGATACTTTTTGAACTTTGAGTAGGATTCGTATTCTTTACTTTTGAACTATTGTTTCTGCAGGAAGTACCAGAGAAAACAAAAGAGAGTCCTGGCGGTCCATGGCAGTTTGTAGGTTTATTGCCTTTGTTTGATCCTCCCAGGCACGACAGTGCTGAAACAATTAAGAGAGCTCTGAACCTTGGGGTGAATGTAAAAATGATAACTGGTAATGATTAAGTTGCATTTTTTTTTTTCTTTTTGTGGTTTACTGTTTTCATTTATTTAATATATTTGTTGCATGTTGGTTTTGATCCTCAGGGGATCAGCTTGCCATCGGAAAGGAGACTGGACGAAGACTTGGAATGGGGACCAACATGTACCCATCATCATCCTTGCTTGGACAAGATAAGGACTCAAATGTAGCAGGTCTCCCTGTAGATGAATTAATTGAGAAGGCTGATGGATTTGCAGGAGTATTTCCTGGTATGCCCTTTGCTTTGCTTTACATAATTATGTATCTGGGGACTTCTCGTCACATTGTTATGCATTGGTTTCTCTTCTTTTGCAAGTTGCACCTCTTTTTTTCCCCTGTAACTAGCTGCTCAAGAACTCTGACAATATGGTGACATGTTGAGAAATGTTTAGAGGAAGGGGACAATTTGAATATTTTGAAACCAATTTCATACTGCCTTCATCAGAATGGTACAATAGTCATGGGAATTCTTTTTTTGTTTGTATGCTAACTGAGCCTTTCTCTCTGTCGTAGAGCACAAGTATGAAATAGTGAAGAGGTTGCAAGATAGGAAGCATATTTGTGGTATGACGGGTGATGGTGTGAATGATGCCCCTGCTTTGAAGAGGGCAGATATTGGAATTGCTGTTGCTGATGCTACCGATGCAGCTAGAAGTGCTTCGGACATTGTCCTAACAGAACCTGGACTTAGTGTCATTATCAGTGCTGTGCTGACCAGCAGAGCAATTTTCCAGAGGATGAAAAACTACACCGTTCGTACCTCTCTTTTTGCTGATTTCAATGTTATATTTAAAGGCTGCTGTGAAAGGTTTTAATATCTAATGTTTTTTCTTTTTCATGACTATTCTTTTGCAGATCTATGCTGTATCTATTACCATCCGTGTTGTGGTAAGTTCTATTATTTTAACATCGATGAGGTTTAGCCTTCTTTTTCTCGACGAAAATTTGACCTTCTTTCCCTTGTTATTTTTTCATGTTGCAGTTTGGCTTCATGTTCATTGCTTTGATTTGGAAGTTTGACTTTGCTCCATTCATGGTTCTTATCATAGCAATCCTAAATGATGGTAAGAAATAGACTTACGTGTTGATTCTGTCGGATAGTCACTGCTATCCTAATTCGTGTTCTCTGCAGAGCCTTATTGACCATCTTTTTGGGTGTTTGTTCTGTGATACTAGGAACAATTATGACAATTTCTAAGGATAGGGTAAAGCCATCTCCCCTGCCCGACAGTTGGAAGTTGAAAGAGATTTTTGCTACTGGTATTGTTCTAGGAGGTTATCAGGCAATAATGACAGTAGTTTTCTTCTGGCTCGTGAGAGATACTACTTTCTTTGTGGTAAACACTACTTGCGGTGAATCACATCTAATTCGCTCTTTAGTTAAAATCACTAAATCTCTGATATTATTCATCTAATTCGACTTTGCAGGACAAGTTTCATGTAAAGCCATTGACTGATGGTCAGATGATGGCAGCATTATACTTGCAAGTCAGTGCTATCAGCCAGGCCCTTATCTTTGTTACGAGATCCCGTAGCTGGTCCTTTGCTGAACGCCCAGGGCTTATGCTGCTTGGTGCTTTCGTGGTTGCTCAGCTGGTAAACTTTGTTTTCCTCGTCTTATGGATTTGCTAAATAAAGCAAGGGAAAATATCCCCAAATGTTGGCATAATTCAAAACGTCCAAGGAAGCAAAGTAAAGGGGGTTATCATGACAATTAAGTTCCTGTCACATTTTATGTTCATCTCTGTCCAAAAGAATCCCAACCCTCTTCATGCACTTAGCATGCTAGTCAACTTATTAAATAGAAAAAATATAAATAGCTTTTGTTGAATATGTGTATAAGATTGGGAATGAAATACTAACAAATAATAGATCTTTACTGGTATCATGAGTATATCGACTAATTTGAAGTTCCAACCAACCTGATATAGTATGAATAGTTAAATGACCAGCATTATGGGAAGTTCTTTTACTTTGCCTGCTATGAAGGACCAGGAGAATAGTGAATCAACACATTTTCTTCTGTTCTTAAAGTTAATCTCACAAGAAGGTTTATAAGCCGTTTGCTGGTTTTAACAGATAGCAACTCTCATAGCTGTCTATGCCAATTGGAGCTTTGCAAAGATAGAAGGAATGGGGTGGGGATGGGCTCTAGCCGTATGGATCTACACTCTGGTCACCTACATTCCGCTTGACATCCTGAAATTCACTATACGTTATGCTTTGAGTGGGAGGGCTTGGAATAATCTACTGGATAACAAGGTAAACTTTCTGTATGAGATCGTCTCACAAATTTCCAAATCCTAGTTGGTTTTATGTCTAGTTAATGGATTTTACGTTCTGTTCCTCCTCAGACTGCTTTTACCACAAAGAAGGATTACGGAAAAGAAGAGAGAGAAGCACAGTGGGCAGCTGCACAGAGAACCATGCATGGACTTCAGCCTCCTGAAACCACTAACCTCTTCCCTGAGAAGAGCAATTACAGGGAACTCTCAGAGATTGCAGAGCAAGCGAAGCGGAGGGCTGAGGTTGCAAGGTAAGAAATGATTGATCATTGATTTAATATGCACATTGCATTCAAGTTTCCATTTAGATGATGATATCTGATTCCATATCTGCCACCCTCTTAAAAATCTAATTGGAAAAATTAGCATAAACTACAACTTTACATCATGTATTCGTTTCTCTTGTGTAATGATTTCAACCTTCATTTGAACTAATTATTTGATGATTGTCCATGTTGCAAGTTCTTATACAGGATTTGAGATAAATTTTATGTTTGAACAACTGAGTAATTTTGTAGACTTAGAATTGATCTAATTACATGGCAAATCATAAAACCCCAAATTAGGAAAATGTCAAATGACACCTACAATCTTCTCACTTCTAATGCCTTTCTGTTCCTCCCTTTTTCCTACATCTGTAATACAAAATCAACATCATGTTAGCTATGGAGGCCGTTAGCTTAGTTAAGACTTAAAAATTCAGAACCGTTACATAAACTTAATGTTACTGTTAATCATTTTACTTGTATAAAACTGATGTACAATCATCTTTGTTTTACAGAAGTCAGTAGTCTGCAAACCTAGATTTGATGCTCTTATTGAGCTTTTACACCTTTTCTGTTTACTATTTTTCATTTTTTGATTTTCGGGTAAAAAAGATCTAAACCTTGAAGCCATTAGTAGTGCAGAATCTTGTGTCATCAACATCATTCCATTGCCGTGTTTCAGGATTGATGAATTTTCTTAACTTATAAATGCAGGCTAAGGGAGCTCCATACTTTGAAAGGCCATGTAGAATCAGTTGTGAAACTGAAAGGATTAGACATCGACACCATCCAGCAACATTACACCGTTTAGAGAAGTGCCACGAAAAGAGGCCTGGGAGAGAGGCATCAGTTGGTCGAAACTTAGTGCTGACGATGCACAAAGATGATTTTATGTAGAACTTATATCCTTGCAAATCAAGGGCATGTTTTTTCTGTTTCCTAAATCTTAAATGTTGTTTAACGACCGCCCTCTCCCCAAACAAAACAAACTTAGTCTTTGAGGCAAAAGTGACATTACCAATCAGCAGCACAGTTTCTGCTACTTTTGTGCTGTCTTTGTGCCTCTCTTGGAATTTTGTAAAGAAGCACAAATAAACAATTTTGTTATCTTTCATGATGATGATGATGATGATGATGATCAGCTAGCACATTTGATATGACTGCTTTATGGCCCCAGCTAGCACAGTTTCTGTTTTATGGACTTGGTATTAATTTATCAAAATTCTCTATTAGTGTCTGCCCCTTTTCAGGAATGGTCGGGCATAATGGATCATCTTGCCCACGACAGCACTATCAGTCTGATAGTAGCCACACCGATAAGTCCGTGACAAAATTTAGAATCCTTACATAAGGCACTTTTGGAACAAGGGTGGAAAACTACTCAAACCCAACAAAGTCATTGCTATGAAGAGTTGAACTTGCTTTGAGGCCTAAACAACGTCCAAAGTGGTCAAGTGGACATTACTTTAATTTTTAAGCATAGCCTTTTTCTCAAAATAGGCAAAGATCCCACAAGTACCTTGTTTTTAGTCTTAGATAAGCGTATCTATATTGTGCTAAGGGTGGACAAGTGCAACATGAAAGCACTAAATTCAGTGAAAATGAAACACAATTTCAGAACAGAAAAATGTGCACACTCAAATAGTGGCAAAAGTGAGGTGAAAGGATAGATGTATGAACAAATGCATGTGGAGGTTGGAAAGAAAGCAGTTTAACACTCTCCCTATCTCCACTCTCAACCTAAATAGCCACTTTAAAATGTTTCTGAATTTTTTTTCTTTTTCCATCTATGGTTCAATTAAAATTTATTTTTTCGGGACCTATTAGTTAAGGTTGAGGAACTGAGCACATTACACTAAGTGCTTACGTAATTGTGCATACCCATTACCCAGTTTAAGCTTTCTGGATCTACTGCCTTATTGTTATGATCGAATGGCCTGGGTAGCCTTTGAATCGATCAAGATTAATGCCAGTGTCGAGGTCTCTAACATCTAAATAGTTGGCAGTATTTTGGCTTCTTAGAAGCCATTGAGAGAAGAGGAAGTGAAGGAATAATGTTCACTTGTGATTGAGGCACATTGCATTTTAAAGAATGTTGAACAAACAATTTGCAGAATAATAGTGTTCGATATGAGCATAAATGTTTTCACAGTTGATTGCTTTACGTTACATCACACTCCACGCTGTTTCTATGGTTAGTACAAAATTATCAAAAATGAAACAAAAGAAATGGAGAGGAAATGCATGTACTAAAAGCTAAGGATTAATTAACACCTAGCTAGTTGACTACCCTACAATCGCGTCTAATTTCACCCTGGTTTCCAGTCTTAACCCCAACTCGGCCAAGCCTAATCATGGATGAAACAAACGCTCGTTCAAACAATGTACTATTTGAAGCAAATGCTTTAACAACCCTTTTTGACTTTCTTGTGTCAAGCAAGGCTTGGTCCGAGGCCAGTAGCCCCTTCCCTTGTAGAAGGTTCATGTAGTACAAGTTGTCGAACTTTTGAGGACTACTAGGGTCCAATGGAACTGCGATTCTTGGATCGACATTTCGTGGGCAAGCCTGCTGAAGCTGTTTTGCATAGCCTTGGTGAAGTGTAGGGTCTATGCTGGTTTTGCTGTTGTAGTTGTAGATTCTCTTGGAGAACTGGCTGCAATGCGAAAAGCCAATTGTATGTGCTCCTATACAATCATAAACATAAACATAATAATACATCAATAATATGAACCACAATTTGATGATGATGGGTTTTAAGAATCCAGTTGTAACACCCAAGTCCCACATCGAGATATTATCATAGAGGTTATGTTGCAACAGGGCTGGATTGTTAATCACATCTTCATAATACCATATACAGTTATGAAATATGTCAACCAGCTATTCCTTGAGAAATTTAAATGTTTAGGGAGAAATCTATTGGAAGATGTAACAAAAAAATACTAGAAGGAAGATGATGAGCAAGATGGTGCACACCTGATAAAGCAATCAAGTCAACTTCAGAGAGGCCATGTTCAATAAACTTGGCTCTGAGCTGCTTGTAGTTGAAGCGAGCATGAGGGAGGTGATGCTTAACACTACCCTTGGTCGAGATCCTTCCATCTCGTCTTCCCAATTCCACCGCGTAATTTGGTCCTCCACTCTGCATCCAGCAAGATGTTATTCATATGGAGGTTCATAGGCCATAGCAAGGCATAACATTCGCCTAAAATAAACTACTTGTACATACATATGCTTGAGTTACCTTAATTTATAAATGTTTTGTGTTCTTATGGGCTTGTATACTTGGTTATAATGGAAAAAACAATAAAAACAATATTGAAAAAATAAAAATAAACAAATAAACCATCACAACATATATCTAGATTTGTGGGGGACTAATGAAGATGGGTTTTGATTTGAACTCAACTCTAAAGAAAATTTAGACAGGATTTTACAGTTAGACAAGTTAACATCAAAGTATTTGCCCTTGTGGGAAGCCACTCGCCTTAAAAACCGATGAGCTAGTGCTCGCTTGGTTAAAGTTGGGCACACTATGAGCTTGTTCTCTACAACTTATTACAGTATATTCATGCAGTTTTAAGTCAAAAATAAGTTGAGGAGCACATGTCCTGTGTAGCAGAAAGCATCACTTGTTTATGCGCACTAATAAAATTGAGATAGGAAATGATATATACTGTAGTTACCAATACAACGACATCTCTAGTGGCCAAGGCCAATATGTCTGCACAAGAAACCTTGTTCTTACATCCAGGCACGCTATCGACTGCCGCTTTGGCTTTGATCACCGTGTCAAACCCATCTCCGGCAAGCGACAGGTCGTCTGGAGCATCCTTCTCGGCGTTGTTACTAGGAGAGGCTAGTATTACTGAAGCATCACATCCCTTCATATATGCAACACACAACAAGACATGCCCACATTATTTAAAATTACTTTTCTTGTAAGCATTAAATTAATGAATTCCAATCACAACGTTTGTATACAAGGCTACAAGCTACATAATTTGTTTATACTAGAATTTATGAGTAAGATTAATCTATTTGATCAGTCAATTTGAAACATAGTATAAAAACTAGAGTAAAAATCAACCAGAGTAAGGCTATGTTCTCGTCACCTGAAAAAAACTGAACTGAACTAAAGTGATTGGAACTGAACTGAACTGAATTATTATTATTATTATTATTATTATTATTATTATTATTATTATTTTACTTTTATTAATTATTACTCCCTCCGTCCCGGATCCGCATCCGCATCCGCATGAGCCGTTTAATAGGTCTAATAATAATAATAATAATAATATTTATTATTATGATTACCATTATTACTATTATTATTAGTACTATTACTATTATTATTAACTATTTTTGTTCATTATTATTTATTTATTTAGGATAATAATAATAATGATGATGATGATGATGATGATGATGATAATATGCACTGAACTGAACTGATTAGAACTGAACTGATCGGAACTGAATTGAACTGAACTGAATATAAGCTAAAATAAGGTGAAGAGAACATAACCTAACTTAACTAAAAGAACACAATTTTATAACTTGAATGTGACATGGTCCACTTGTTGTAGGAGTATAGGCACTGTGAGGTTCATCTCATTTTCCTATGTGTACAGAATGTTTCATTGAACAGCCAACAACCACAGGTCCACACAAGGTTTCAGAAAAAACATAAGCACTACTTATTGTAAGGTAACGGAACTGAACTGTATTTGTCATATTATAATGGACGGAACTAAAAAGAAGTAGCTACATATATTTGATATTTGGGGGGCACTAAGTATTTGCTGAAGTTGAAAAACAACATGGTTTGACTGTTTAAGGCTCTATGCACCCTGTTGTTGTTGTTATCACTTCAATTCAATCTTTGCACCTCATTTTTTATAACCCGCGTTACTATTCACTCAGTTCACTTTAGTGTATGTAGCGTTATTCCATTGAATCAAACACGGTCTAAAACTTTGTTCATTTCAATTGAATCATGAATACTAATGAATGATATTTGAATAAATAGTGATATATAAGAGAAAAAACAAGCTAAATAATTGAATTGCATTTATTACAGGATGTAAAGGCCGAAATGAACAGGTAAGTAGATGATCAATACAAAATGCTACTGAAACTTTCAACTACATATGTCACATGCAACACCCATAATTTTTTTTCCCTTCCCCCAGCGATAAAAGACATGCAAGGACTTCATAAAAAACATCGAAACACCAAAAAAAAAAAAAAAAAAAAAAAAAAAAAACTTACCTGGACAAAACAATCATGGAAGAAGAGCCTAAGGGTGGCTGGAGCAGTGATAACAGTCTCCTCCACCTTCTTCTTCACAGCGTTGCGAACGATCGACTCGACATTCGGACATGAATCTCGGTAGTAGTCATGTCTTAGGACGTTTGCATTAGCAGCAAAGCAGCACTGAGGAGAAAGAATCAGGAGTTGGAATAACACTATTACAACAACTAACACACCTGATGAAATGTTGCATTTCTTGTTGATACCACCATTATGATAACTATAATGATCATCATCATCATAGCAATTATAATGCAATTTGAAGGCCTTCTTCATCTTTGTAGTCTATTTAGTAATTTTCTGTTTTTCATCCCTTGGACTCTTATACTCCTATGAAAACACCAAAGTTTTAGACAAAAAAAATATTTGATTCTTTTCTTTTTTTTTTGGGTTTTTTTGGGGGGCTTTTTATCAGATGGGTTGTAAAGGGGGTGTTGAAACAGAAACTCCAAGCTGTGAAATGAAATCTGTTAAAAAGATACTAAGACAAAAAGAAAAATGGGAAAAAGATAAGGCATATTCTTATAAATGTACATATAAAAAGTGATATTTATTTTTGCCAAAAGAAAACTATTGATGTTCTTCACTCTCTCTCTCTCTGCCTCTAGGATAGTAGGATGTTGTTTACTGAGCTGGGATTTTGCTGTTTTTGGTTGATAAAGAAGTGCATGTATGCTTTTGTTTGCTTAGGGTGGAGCGGTGGAGATGTGGCTGTTTGCAAGTGAAAATGATATCACATTTAGTACTATTTAAGGTGTGTTTATTTTAAAAACCGAAACGATCTGAAATGAATCAAATAGGCACTGAATGAATAATAATATGTGAGAAGAAAACAAATTGTAACTAAACTAAATACAAAACTGATAAGTTAAAATAAACGCATACCCTTTTTTTTTTTTATTTTTATTATGGGGTTGTGCATTTGTTTTTTTTGTAAGTTTGGGGTATATGTGGGCATTTTGATATTGGGGAACACGAGAGCAGAAAAGAACAAATGATAACAGAATTGGAAATATATATTTAGTGACCTCCATTTGTTTCACAAATCACAACCCAACAGTAGTGCTACAATAAAATTCATGTGAGTGAAGTGTTTTGGTCCTTTTTGCCAACTTTGGTTGTTATTCCTTCTCGTGTTGTCATCTTAGTGGGTTTAGGTTAAAAGTTATGTTGTCCTTTTATTATTTTTATTTTTAATCTTCATATGTTGTAATTTGTTTGATATATGTGGTATGATATGCTTCTGAAATGTCTATACCACTATATTTTATAGACTTCAAGCCGCAATTTTATTTAGTAGTCTTTTGAAATATGTGGTGCTTGGGATGTATCCTTTGTAATTTGAATTCATGATTGCATGTGATAGACTAAGTGCAAATCATCTATACAGGTGAGGAGGTTATCGTTTAGACATGAAGAAGCCACTCCTCTAATAATGACAGTCACTGATCTAGATTTCTAAAAGCGTAGGAGTTTAACTTTGAATGTTTGTAAGGATAAATTTCTTTCCACATTTGACGTGGTTAAAGATCACCCTCCTGCGCATTTACCCTTTAGACTTTAATCTATATGATAAACTAAGTACTTATATGATTTACTCTACTCTAATTGTTTTTGTTATACTCCCTTCGTCTCAAAATAATAGTGTTTGAAGTTGAAGGCTGTTATCTTTTACCATAAATTTGTTAAAGACTATACGTAATTATTATGTGCAGGTATCATTAAGTTATAGAAAGTACTTTCATAACACCATATTTGCATAGTTCATTTTCAGATCATATACTAATAACAGAACATTATAGTCCAAAGTATGAATATATTCCCTCAGATGTTAAATAAAAGTCATTTTGGGTTTGTGGAAACTAATTAAAAAAAAGTATTCAAATGACACTTATTCAAAACCAAACAAAATTTGATACTCCAAAAGATAAGACAGTAGTAAGTGTATTCAATGTGGAGATAAAATAAGAATTAGTCAAAAAAAATTTTGAAATTTAGAACCACAGTTATTCAAACCACCTGCAAAGAATTGTATGGGCACTAAACGAATAGTATATGTGAGAAAACGGTAAGTTGCAGAACTGAACTGAACTGAAGCGGATTGGGTGAGGGGAAATAAACAGCCGGGAAAGGAACTTTGCAATTTTGCATTCACCAACTGGACCCCCCCATACCTTCATCAGACTCTTAAAGAGCAGGAGGAAATGCACTTTAAAAACTCTGCAAGTAGACTGATGTCAATGTGATACGCCAACATCACTTTATATCAAAATTGGAACTCTCCACAACTGTAAACTTACGTAAACCTTAAAACAGATGGATGGACTCTATTATAAATTACGGTGGGCTACCTATTTTCCTAGCAGATCACAAGAGTAAATACACCCCAAGTCACAAATACCATAAAATCAAACGCACTGATTTGGAATAGTTTCATGATACATCAATAACCTCGATATCTCAAGTCAAGTGACTTCTTCAATGATATCCCCAGAATACTACTAGCATACAGAAATTCATGATAATCACAGCAATTGCAAACTTTTCTTGCTAATGACACAACAAGGCGGAGCTCTTCATCGGAAGGAGATATGTCGCTTTCATGACCAAACGAGCGAGGGTATATATATATATATCAGTTCATGTACACGACCGACAGAAATCCAGACCTGAAAATGTTGGGAAAAACTCCCAAATTCCTAGAAGTTATGATATAAATATGAAATGTTGATTCCCTACTAATACATGCTATATTAAGCAAATTCCGCATCGGATCCAAAAAAGGCCGCAGAAAGATCCCCATTTTCATCATAAAATGTACATAGCAGTGTTCAGAGACAGTCTGGGGGATGCTGATTACATTTGTGTGGTATGCCTTGAGCTTTATATAGTCATGGTTCAATATGTGATCGACAACTTCTATGAAGGGAATATCTGCTTAAGTGTCCGCGGCAAGTTCAACACAATTTCTGCAAAAGCTGAAGATAACAGCACAAGAACAAGGAGAAAAACAGTCAAAACATACATGTGAATGGCATGCGTCTTATAATGAACTTGGCAGCAACTAGATATACGACCAGGACTGGTTAGGAGTACTAAGCTTAAATATTCCAACTCAGACCCTTCATAAGAACATTAGATACCATCTATGGCAGACTTCCTCAATAGATGAATTGTAGCTTCAGGAACACTGGGGAGGGCCTAACTCAGAAAATGCCACATAACACCCCACCCCCATCCCAAAAAAGTGAGGGTAAGGTCCCCAAAAAACGTGACGAGAAAACCTAACCATTGAGAGTGCTTGAATGATTTGACCCTGCCAATACAGGGCTAAAAAATAGTGCATGACAGTAAAATTGTCAATAGTCTGGTAAGTGGTAACCAAGCTGAGGTGGTTAGGCTCCTTGCCATTTTAAATAAGAAAGAACCAAGTTGTGGTGGTGTTAATGAATTAATTTTAGCCAAAGGCAGAATTAAATTTCAACTTTTTCATTCCTTACTTTGAAGAAGCCATGAGAGAGTAACAAAGGCAAGTTGTTACAGTAACACCAAATAACTTCTATGGACGTAAAGCCGTCTACCTAATGTGGACAGCTACAAGCATGCGACAAATTAATGCCTGTAGCAATCTAGCATACATCTTCTGGATGGCAACATATTATTAGTGTGAATTGTGTTGTTCAATTTAGAAATCAAATGACTATAGAATGTGAAGCATAAGAATTTTGAACAATGGGCTTAAAGCATTTGAGATTAGCATTATTGCAGTCAATTCAAAGGCTAGATTTATTACCTTCAGGTAAACTTAATGTTCGTAAGGCCTCTTCCGCATAAGATAGACGAGCAGGGATAAGTTGGGTTGGTAATGCTCCAGCCCCCTTCCTTGTCATTTGTGCTGCACCAGTAAGAGCCTTCTTAGAGGAGTTCAGTGGCCAAACCATGACTCTTACTCTGGTTGGAAGGACAGACACCAAATCTGCATACTTAAGACTGACAGTGATCCTGGTGCTGACAGAACATCCAGGAGATTACCATAACAGTCAAAAAACAGTAACATTACTATAATCATCCCAAAGTAACTTATGCATAGATAACGGCTTTGCCCACACTTAATTTAAGAAAAGAAAAAAAAAAGAAAAAGAGACCAAAATGGAGCTAATCAGTTATTAAAAATGTGTGCGGCTCATCCAAAACACTTTTCTCTCTCATCCACATCCAGTCCTTTCAGCAATAATTTGTGACATCTACCCTACAAAAAATAATACTACGTAGTTTATAAGATGACATTAAATAGATTCACTTACCACTCGAAATCCTCCAGTACAAATTCAATCATATGATAAGGCAGACTATGGTACAGATCTCCAATTTGATTTCCATACAACTCTCTCATAAGGCGAACCTGCA
>BSSO01001221.1:0-25043 GCA_030267885.1 Mesembryanthemum crystallinum
TAGGGGAAGTAGAAATTCATGGGAAGTGCAACTTCCTACATTTTTTTGTTAAACAAACAACTCAACTATTTCTACTTCCCATGAATTGCAACTTCCCATGTTTTATTTTGTCAACAAAACGGCCACTAAGAAAAATTCTAGCAAAACTAAGGTATGTTATGGACTCAAAAGGTACCATATCCAAATATGTAATTGCAATCGTCATTGGTGCCACATCTCGTGAATCTTTTTGCACCGACATCTGTACAGTGAAAATAAGTGTACTTGACCATTGCCACCTCCTTAGCTCCCCATCCATTCACACCAAACATGCAATTCCCAATAATGTTTAAAATCTCAAAGTGTCATCCCCAAAGAAAAAGTTACAAATATTACTGTGATTTTAAAAAACAATATAAAATATTTTCATTTTGCTCTATAATCAAGATAAACAAAGGAGAGACAGATTACCATTATCACTGTCAACATGTCTTATGAGATCAGACCTTAAAGAATTAGTATGTTTATCACTAATCTTCTTATGAGGTATATCAAAGGAGGTCAGTCTTATAAGAAATTATACAGGTTATAAGAAAGGATAACAACAAATTCACAACAAATATATTTTTTCATTCTAGATTTTAGCAAGTAAATCAGTAAAACAGAATTTGCTCTCAACTAACAAAAGAGTCACGCAGGAAAAAAAAAATGCGATGAATTCCATTTCAATACTCATATGAGGTTAGGCACTAAGGATATTTAAAATATAAATAACTAAAATAAAGGAAACAAAAGCCTATAAAATTGGATGAGAAGCACGTTTAAAAATCAAAGTAACAAATCTACAAACATAAACTCTTGAATATTATTTTATAAAAGAGAAACATAAGCAAGAAAAGGTAGTCTTAATTAACATGATGTCATGAGTTGATTTGATTTGGGCTTAAAATTTTGGCCATGATCGAATATAACTTGTAGGACTTTGCTAGTTCGGTTTTGTGTGTTATTTTTCTCTTTTCTCTTTGACTTCTAATTGATTATTTAATACAACCCCATTGAAATCTCACACAATGCAAGCGAAAAAAAAACTAAACAAATAATAAAGTAAAATCCGACATGTAAATATATAATTGAATATCAATAAACAAAATTTCCTACTTATGATCCAAATTAAATTTAAACTCCAAAATAAAAGCAAAATGCATGCAGAGAGACATGAAACTTGAAGACATTGGGGTCGCCAAAGTGAAGAAAATCATTTATCTGAAATATAAATCCACAAATGAAAAATCTCAATGGTTAAACTTAAACATTAGATAGAACTTACAAATTTACCAAATTTAACTAAAAAAAAGAAATTGAAGAGAGAAGAATACAAATTGCTAATTCGAAATAATACGATTGGTGATGAACCTGCGGAATTCGGATTATATCGTGACAATCTAGTCCTCCATTTTTATATCCTCTACAACAATTAACAATCACTATCAGACCAAACCGCGACAAACCCAAAATAGAAAGTAAGACTAACGAATAAAAAAAAGAGGAAGGAATGATTACCATTAGTGTCTTCCTCTTGAGAAAAGTTCAAAATTCATTAGGTTGAACAATTTTAGAAGATAGATTGGAGATCAACCAGATTCAAAGCACAAAGAGTTGGAGAAGGCAATTAGAGTAAAATGGATAATTTCAACCAACTCACCCCTTATATACTGAATGTTTACATCTCCATAAACTATTAAACAACTAATTTGAGGGAATATAGCTAAGTTAAGTAAATATTTCCGAGAAACAACATTAAAATTTAAATATAATATAATTAAAAATTATTGAAAAGAGGGGAAAAAAATCAAAGCGGATGTCATCAATCATTTTGGAGGGAAAATTTTTCATGAGAATTTAACATGTGTCCCTTGCTGATGTCAGCCGGCAGTTATGTTAGTATGATGTATATAGATATAGATGCATTCAATACTGATGATGTCCTATTTGAATTATTTTGTTTCCATTTTGATGATGTGATTTAATTTATTTCATTTCCATTCTTTATCTTTTTCACTTTTGTTTTTTAGGTGGAAAAGTGTGATCTTTATATTAGTTTTCCTTTCCATACATTTTGTTTGACTGTAACTTTTGTTAGGAGGTTTGTAGTACCTTCCCTTTTTTTTTTCTTTTAACTTTTGTTTCCTAGTGTTCGTGCCCGTGCGATGCATTTGGATCTTTTCTTTTTTTAATTTCTAATGGTGTCGAGTTTATTTTTGCTTGTAAACTATCTTTTTTTTTTTTTTTTTTGAACATGTAATTTGTCTCTTATTTTATAGGTTGAATAAATTACTTTGCTAGTCATATTGATAGTAAAACGTTTCACCATTGATCAAAGCTACACAAAAGTCTTGTAAATGACAACAATATTCAACTCAACATGTTTCTCAATAATTCTTCTTGCACCATATTATTTAGTGCATCCTACACATTTGTCCAACATAATTTGAAAATTCAATATCTACACTCATAGAATCACCGGCATCGCTGTCTAAAAGAAAGCTGAATTCTATAAAATATGGTCTTCCAACCTTGAAGAACTTTAGAACAAGTGTGATCAATCCACTGGAAAACCTTTATGACCGAGGAAATCTTTCATCCTGTGTTGAAGACATAAGCTATGCATAACGTCTATAAATAAAGTTCAGTGTGTGTTCTATTTTTTTTTTTGTAACTGATGCAACTTAAATTAAAACAAACAAACAAAATACAAAATATCCTCCCCTCTAGTACGCAGCACCATTGGGATCGTGAGATAGTTGTTCATTACAAAATAGGACGAAGAAGCTATGTACTCAAAATAGTTGAATTTAAAACTTTTAACTTCAGCTAACCAAAAATTTAGCAATGTAGTCTGCTACACTGTTGATCTCTCTGAAGCAATGCTCGGCTCGGGCCTCTTCAATCATAATTATCATTTGCCTACTGCCTTCGAGAATGAGGTTAGAGGGCTGATCTTGTTCCACAGAAACATTGCTTAACCTGTTAACCGCCTATTGTGAGTCTGAAAGTATGATCATTCCAGTCATGCTTAATCCACTTGAGCCCCTTGTACTGTGGATTGCTTGTTGTTTAGCATGTATGACGCTTCTGGCTAACCATGAAACCAATGATCCACTCCTTTGAGTGTCACGAAGGACACCTTGAGTACCTAAAAGCTTAGTGGACTTATTATAGTATGTATGCCAGTGAGGGTCCATAATATATGGTCTCATGCTATACTAATTAGGAGCACATTCTACTCCTAGATCCATCTAAAATGATATCCAACCACAGCATAGCATTATTTAGAAGCTGGCATAAGAGTACAAATGGTTACGGTTTATAATTGAAGTTTAATGAGGGTCCTTTAAATACCATACACAAAAGCCATGACATTTGTATCCAATAATACCTCATAAAACACAAAAGTAAAGTAAACATAATTGAGAATGAACCTCATTTTCCTAGAAATCATAGGACACTAACATATGTACTGGAATGTCTTGATTTCCACAAAAGTAAATTTTGAAAAGTGTGAAGTAAATTTAGAGATTGGGATAGGCTTGGAGGGTAGCAGAAAAAGAAGTGTAACATATTGTCACATAAGAAGTAAAATGTCAAAGTAGAGGAGAATAAATATAAGTGATGGATCTGATGGTGCGATAGGAAATTGTATTTTATAGTTCAACTCTAAGTATGCTGAAAAGCTGGCAGGAATTTTTTTATTTCAACAATAAAGCAAGTTAGGCTTTCTCATACTTTTTTTTTTTAGGTTGACTCGTATATGGAATTTATATCTTAACATGGTAAATAACAATGCATACGAACTTTATCATGAATGCCGAGAATATCGGTTTTTGATCTAAAATTGGCCTTAGTATTTGCTTCCTGATTTCTTTCTTAAAAAGAAGGGATATTCTACATGGTGCCATTGTGTTTTATGAAATTCTATATGGTGAAAATAAGAGGCAAGTTCAATTCAAGCATATATCTATTTAAAATGCAGAGTATTACATGTCTAAAGTAACTCTTGTACAAAAGCTTATTTGAAAGCCCAGTTGACAATTCAGGTCTCATAATCAGAAGTGATTTGTTCTACA
This sequence comes from Mesembryanthemum crystallinum, assembly GCA_030267885.1. Lineage (NCBI taxonomy): Eukaryota > Viridiplantae > Streptophyta > Magnoliopsida > Caryophyllales > Aizoaceae > Mesembryanthemum > Mesembryanthemum crystallinum. The sequence goes on from BSSO01001221.1 coordinate 4,104, forward strand.
ATTGCAGTTTGTGCATCTTATCCCTTTTTGAATTTAGAGTTGGATACATCAACAGTTGAAACTGGAACAAAAATTAAGCAAACTAAGGGTAAATAAAGAGTCTATTTCTTGTATAAAGGCTTAAAGACATAGAAGCCCTATGGCAACAACTCATTTTGTTTTTCACATGCAAGTAACATGAAGCACAAAGCATGATTTATCTGAAAGGAGATAGAGAGAAATTTATATTTGCAAGATCGAATAATGTTGAGCAGCACAACACAAAGAATCAGTGTAGAATAAGGATAATTTCTGCAACAACAACACCAAAGCATGAGTATATGTCACTTAAGCCTGCCAATTGAATTAGAGAAGAAAACATGGCAAATTATCAGAAGGAGAAGAAATTCGATCATCAAGTGTATTTGACACAATTCGACAGCAATCCCAATCGACAAATAACAAACTACTGCCAATGTGCTTGGAACGGTTACATTTAATATTTGGAAGGGAGAATGACTGGAATAAATGTAGGATATTAAAATGAGAATGAATTAAACAATTTGATAGGCAATAAATTGAATTGAATGTAGAAAATAAATGGTAAACTAATTCAATAGAACAAACGAAAAATTTGTTGAATTACTATTAGAGATTAGGACAGACCATTGGCCGATTGTAGAATTACAATGCCTTCCATGGTTGTGCGTTGGCGAGTTAGTCTTAATGGAGAGGGGTCCAACCCATTTTCGGTTAGCCAGGAAAAGAGGCAAATTTTGAAGGATGGAGCTCATACCCACTTGAAGTGCTGCCTGTTTCCGTCAAGGATTTCTAAACAATGGAATAATATCACACAAACAAAGATAAAACCACATGAAAATTTGAAAAATAAATTGAAGAAACAATATGTTGCACTACGCTATGAAAAAATCTACCATTGAGAATTAGCAACATTCCAAGCCATGCCAAGAAGGAATATCCCTCAATACTCGAGCTCATCAAAATTGAACAAATTTTGCAAAGTGATACCCAAATGAAAAACCAACAATGCAGCAACAGCTACCAACAATCCAAGTTGTGAAATATTTGAAGGAGCTTGGATTTGATAATTGGTGAGAATTCTTGAGGAGAATAAAATGAAATAACTGATAGAAATTAAAAATCAGAATAAGTTCTACCATTTTGAGGGAAATCAATTGAATTAAATGTAGGAAACTAAAAGCTAAGGCCCTGTTCGGGGTGGTTGCCAGTTGCCAATTTTTGGTTTTGAAAAAGTTTGAACTCTATAGAAATTGAATTTAAGGCTGAAATTTGTTGTGCTTATAGTTGTCTGCTCAATTTTGAAAACTGACAACAGAAAACTGGAAACCAAAAAAAGTGGTTTCCAAAATCTGGTTTCAAGGTTCCAAAAAAATTAAAAACTGGCAACTCACAACCATCCCAAACAGGGCCTAAATCAATTCAAGAAAACAAACAGAAAATTGAATGAATTACATTAGGGATGGATTTGGTCGAACTACTGGGCGGTTGTGGAGTTGGAGTGGCTTTCATAGAATGGTGATGGTCTTCCAAGGCTGCGCGTTGGCGTTCGGTGCCCGACTTGTGTCTTTACTCGTTACTTCTCTCTTCGTCTTCTACGCAGCAATTCGGATGCCCTTTGATGCCCTGACAGGTGTGAGGCTACTGGCCAGTGATGAGAGAGAGGGGGGGAAGATTGAGAGTTAGAATGACTGATCATTTTGGAGGGTAAGGGGAAGGGGAAGGGGCAGTGAGCAGTTAGTTGTCCCGTTTTTATTTCTTTGGCCCTTTTATTTTCATTTTTCTCCCTTGCTCAATAAGCAAGGGATGAAACACATAAGCGCTGACATGGCATGTTGATGTGTCAAGCCGTGGTTGATTCGTTGTCTTTTAAACTAATTATATAGATTTAGAGATTTTTTTTATTTATAACTAATATTATCAACTAACAAAATATCATTTCAAGTTTTGGAAAAATGGTGATTTATTTCATTTCAATTTTCTCAAAAGAATGCTAATGTGAGCTAGGACGTCTCGGGCCAAAAGATCAAATTTTGCAAAATCCGAAGTTTCTTTCAGTCTGAATCCAGAGGAGGATGTCAAGCAAGCCATGGCAGGTGAGCTAGGTGTGAAAATTATTGCGGCGCATGGCAAATATTCCGGCATGTCCACTTTGGTTGGGAGAGCAAAATCTCTGGCCTTTTTGGTTAAAAAGAGAGGATTTGAAAAAAAATTACATGCTTGGAAGCAATAATTACTCTCGTTTTGGGGAATAGAGACCCTTATATAGGCAATTGCCCAATCAATCTATACCCACCTTATGAGTTTATTCAAGCTCCCAACAAGTTTGTGCAAGGAAATCCAATTTATTATGGCTAGATTTTGGTGAAGGCCCAAGGCAGGGCCAGCTTATGGGGCGTGCAAGTGGAGCGCTTGCACTGGGCCCCAAATAACGGCATGAAATTGAGGGCCCCAACCCCGTGAATTTCTCTATATATTTTAATATGAATATATTTTATTGTGAAATTAAACTTATAGATGAGAAATAAAATAGTTAATTGAGATGAGAGAGGAAGTGGTAAGGTTTTTTGAAGTTTCAATTTGCTCCCTTATACAGATCCCTTCTCAACCACTTCACGTGGATTTTTTTTCTTTGTTCTTAACTGCTCATGCAAAGATTATCATTTATCAGCTAGTTGTCTGAAAAAGGAAATTGTGTATTTACTTTTTTCACTCCATTTGTCTAATTTCTTCACTTTCTCATTCATTTCTTAAAACTTATTATTTCTTAACCTCTTAACTTTTATTTATTTCAACGTTTATTTTATAATTTTGAGCATCACAATTTTTAGATAATCTTTGGGCAATGAGTTTTCAAATAATCACTTCAAAAAGATAAAAAAAATTATGGGGCCTCCTTTTTTATTTTAGCATAGGGCTTTCAAAATGTTTGGGACGACCCTGGCCCAAGGCTAAGGAGAAGATGATACATTGGAGGTCATGGGCAAAATTGTGCTACAGTAAGGAGGAAGCGGGAATGGGGTTTACTCATTTGGAGTTTTTCAATGAAGCAATGCTGGAGAAACAAGGATGGAGACTTACTCAAAATCCGGAGTCTCTTATAACCCGAGTTTTCAAGGCGCGTTACTTTCCTAAGTGTGACTTTATGCAAGCTGAATTTGGGTATAGACCAAGCTATGTGTAGATGTAGAGTATTATGGAGGTGAGGTAGGTTCAGATAGGGGGTTAAAATGGATAATGGGAGATGGGAAATTAATCAAAGTGTGGAAAGACAAGTGGGCTCCTCGTCTACCTTCTTTCAAGTTTATTATTTCTCGTACACTAGTGAAAATGCTGTCGTAGCGGACTTCATCGATGAGTGATGATCAACGTGCTTCACGTGCATATACAGTCCACTCTATTTTTCTCCACATTGAAGCAGAAAAAATCCTTAGCATCCTCTTACTATTACTGAGCAAATAGACCGGTTGGTGTGGCATTTTACTAAGGATGGTTATTACTCTGTTCATTCAAGTTATCATGTGGCTCGCAGGGTTAAGTTTGGTAGAGATGAAGGGTCTTCAAGCTCAGCAAATGGTCTGTTGTGGAGACGAATATGGGGCCTAGACATTCTACCAAAGGTGCAACACTTTGTTAGGAGATTTTATAATGGTACACTTGCTACGCGTGCAAATACAGATCAAAGGAATGAAGCTCCCTACACCAGCAGCTACAAACACATGAAGAAGAGAAGGTGGCAATGATTGCATGGGCTATTTGGTATGTGCGAAATAGAAGGGTACACGGTGGTGTGCATTGCGGTGCAGATGTAAAAGATAATGGTGCTTTGAGCTACTGGCGTTTATTTGTGGAAGCCTGTAAAACTCGTTTGCCAAGTGTTAAAAACTATGTACATGTATTTGGAAGCCAACACCTGATGGTATGTTAAAAATAACATAGATGCAGGGTGTTTGGGTGCAAATGGTGTAGGCTTGAAGGCAGTAGTACGAAATTCAAGTGGGAAGCTGGTAAGATCGACTTGCAAGCAATGTAGAGATAGCTGGGATCTAGTGATTGTGGAAGCCAAAGTTGCGATTTACGGGTCACAAAAAATAGCGGTTTAGTTCCAGTGCAACAATATCATAGTGGAGAGTGATTCTTTGCAACTGATTAATTAATATGATGACAAATAAGTGCTTTCCAAACACTTATCTTGGTGTTATTGGCCACGATTTAGATGCCTTAGCATATGTTTTTAAGTCTTTTGTGTGGAATCATGTTAAAAGGGAGGGGAACCGTGTTGCTCATATTTTAGCCCATCTTTGTCCTGTTGAATTTTTATCTACCCGTGTTTGGGTGGACACATGTTTGGCTTATGTTTTAGACTTGTTGTCAATGCATGTTTGTAGTTCGATGATTTGAATTAATTAAAGAGCCCTTCCCCTTTTTCCATCAACAGAAAAAAGAAAAAAAGAATGCCAATGTGGCACCCCTAGGATCAATCAAAAGAACACAACAATCAGATCAAATAATACAATATAGAGCATTACGACTAGATTCGATCTGCTATTAAACTTATACAATCTTACATACACTTAGAATTGTACGAATACAACAATCTGGTCAACTAATCTTGATTGATCTGTAAACAATCTTTTGTACCTTTCAACCTAGAGTTTATAAATTAACTGCTGCTAATAGCGTAACTCTTGTAGCTCTCTACTTCAAGTTCTTCCCTCTAACATTATTGGAAACCATTTTGAATTCATGGCTTAGGGAGAATGGTTTTCTCTGTACAACTCCAGCCAACGCAGGAGTTGCTTTTAGATAGACTTAGACACCAGGAAGTCAAAGAAGATATGCTTACATGTATCTATGTCATTCTTACAGAAGCTACACCTTCTCATCACTGCAAGGCTTCTTTTCATGAAGTTTTCAGCTCTTGCAAGGTTGTTGTTAAAAACAAGCAAGCTAGTAAAGCGATATTTCGGTATAGCCATAGTTTCCTACATAATTTTGTGTGCGTGAAATTTAGACCCCTTGTTTTTGAAACAACTCATATAAAGGCCTATTATCAACTTATCCCTCCTAGTGCAATTATGGATAACTATTTAGCTGCTTCAACCTCACCAACTCTCTCTATAAGGATATCTTTGAGTTGTAGCAGCCTCTTCCAAAACCAAGAATTAGTCTATTTGCTTTGAGCCTCCCAAATTGTGCAATGGTGCAGCTAATATTTTGAGATCTAAGATTTCCATACATAGCAGGTACCATTATGAATTTTCTAGAACCATTACAATTATATTGCTCTATTCCATGGCAAAATTAATTTAATATTAACCCCACCTTCAACAGTAGGCCTAGACAACATCGCCTAGCTCATAAACACCATCCTTATACCCTTGTGATGGTGCCAAAGGAAGGAAGTACACATGTTGATTTGATCAATTACACCCTTGGGGAAGCAAGAATAGTACTACAGACCAAAAATTATACACTCTAACAAGACAGAATGAATGAGTTTCAGTCTTCTAGAGTAGTTGAGCATATAGTTCAACTAGTGATAAATCTATTTGCTCAAAATATCAATCAAGGTCTGAAAGTATGCTATAGTCATTCTCAAGGAGGATAGAGGGTCTCCAAGATATCTAAAAGGCAGTGAGCCCTTAGAGAAGCCAATGCTTTGTAATATTCCATGTTGCATCTCCTCATGGATCGGACCCCAACAAAATAGATACAAGACTTTAAGGGATTAGCAATCAAACCATACATCTAATAGAACTTACTGAAACAGCCAATCATATTAGACACAGCAGGAACATCCTTGTGAGAACTGGGACCTTTCTCATATGGAATGGATTGTTGGTGTAATGGCCTTTTGTACCACAGTTGGTGTCGTCTGGTGGACCAACCTTTTTGTTGTGGTGGACCATCATTTGACTCGGTCAACCTTGTTCCCGTAATATTCTCTAACTGCTACACCATTTATTTCGTAATTTTCAATCCTGATCTTCATGATTGATTTTCATAACTGCTACATTAATGCCCGGAATAAAATCCCTTGATTATAGCCTTTATTGTTATTGCTGTAACAACTCCATTTCTCTCCATATAAGCCTGCCTCCTTCCTTAATCTAGTGCACCGAAATATTCCATAAACACTTTCTAATTTCTTGAGCAATTGATATGTGCTTCTCCAACCTCTAATCGTGAGTGCATGCGTTTGGAAGCAGTTGTGTTAACCTTGGGAAGTGGTCCGCTGGTATAAGATTTGTACCACGATCTTACCGAAATCGCGTTCAAGGCAGGCACAGTTTTCACTCAATTTCGTAAGCCATTGATTTATACCCTTATTTCTTACAATTTGAAAGCGATTCACGTATTCATCAATGGCTGCAATTACTCTCGAAAACACTCTTCCTAACCCGTTAAAGCTCGAAACTCTTGATCGGAACAACTACAAACGTTGGTCCCAAAATTGTTGATTTTCTTCGAGCAACTGAAGGTCGATTATGTGTTGTTCAACATTGCTCCTAGTGAGGCAACTGATGCTTCCGGCTCTAAGGATGTTGCTGATGTTGTGAAGGACAAGTCTATGGAGGACTAGAAGAAAAAATACGAGAAAGATAACAAGATGGTTCGTGGTCATCTAATGAGTCATATGTCGAACACTTTGTTTGATCTTTTCATCGCCAATAAATTTGCAAAGTCCATTTGAGTGACATTGAAGAAGAAGTATGGTGCTGATGATGTAGGCAAGAAGAAGTACGTCGTCGGCAAATGGCTCTAATTTAAGATGGAAGCTGACAAGTCCTTCATGGAGTAAGTTCATGTGTACGAGAACCTGGTTACTAATGTTTTGAATGAAGACATGAAGATGTGTGACATTCTTCAAGCTAATGATGTGGTTAAAAATTTCTCACCGACAATGAATGATTATCGCAACCAGTTGATCAAGCATAGGGAGAAGGATCTCACTTTGTAGGTTCTCATCGGTCACATGAGGATTGAAGAGGCCAATCGTCTCAAAGCTAAACTTGATTATCTGTCCATTAATTCTACTAATGCTAATTTGGTTGAATCTACAAGTAATCAAAATAAGGATACATTTAAGGGTAAAGCAAAGAAGTTTCAGAACCAGAATCAAAACCAAGGTCAACCGAAAAGGTAGACTCACTTCAACAAAATCAATAGTAAGATTCAGAAACCTAAAGGGGTTTGTTATTGTGATAAACTTGTTTATAAGGCCTACCAATGCTATTACGCCAAGGTTAACAACATATGTCCTCTGCCATTGGTGGACCAGAAGCTAATGTAGTCGAGAAAGATGGGATTATTGCCTCTGTAGTTGTAGAGGTGAACCTGGTCGACAACAAAATATAATGGGTGCTCAACAATGGAGCATTCAGACACCTGTGTTCCAATAAGGATCTCTTCAATGATCTAGAAGAAGTCAAAGATATAGAGCATGTCTACATGGGCAATTCCAACACTGCTAGAGTATTTGGTAAAGTAAAGATTCTCCTCAAACTTACTTCTAGCAACACTTTGGCTTTAAACAATGTTTTATATGTCCCTTCTTTACGTAAGAACTTAGTTTCTGGTGCACTTCTTAACAAATCTGGGTTAAAACTTGTGTTTGAAGTTGTTATGATAGTGCTGACCCATAATGGGGACTTGTAGGGGAAACGATATCTTGATGGGGGCTTGTTTGTACTCAATGTTGACTCTACAATAATGAATGGTAGTGCATCTGAAACTGCTTATATTGTTGAATGTGTTGATTTATGGCATGGTAGACTAGGGCACGTGAATATTGCTTCCATGGAGAGACTCAATAAAGTCGGTCTTATACTTGCGATTAATGTGAATGAATTCTCTAAATGTTAAATTTGTGTAGAAGTAAAGCATGCCAAAAAGCCCTCTAAACTAGTCAATTGTTGAAATACATAAAAATTTTTTTTAGAATTAATTCATTCGAACATAGGAGACTTCAAGAACACGATTAGTAAATGAGGTAAGAGGTATTATATGACCTTTGATGACTACTCTCGGTACACCAGAGTATACCTTCGTAGGTACACTAAAGTATACCTTCTTAGAACCAAAGACGAGGCCGAGGAAAGGTTCTTGGAATACAAGGCTGAGGTTGAAAACTAATTGGATAGGAAAATAAAAAGGCTGGTCCGTTGGAGGATGAGAGTATGGAGTACATTCTTATAATAGTTGTTGTGAGAAAAATGGTATTATTCACGAAGTTAGTGCTCCTAATACTCCTCAACAGAATGGGATTGCTGAGAGAAAAAATATAATTCTCGAGGATATGATGAATGCTACGTTGCCGAGTTCTAGCCTACTCAGTTTCATGTGAGGGGAAGCTATTTTGTTTGCAAGTTATATTGTTAATCGTGTCCCTCGCTCATCAAAGGTTGCGCTTGATAAACTCCTTATGAACTGTGGAAAGATTTTGCCCCTAATCTGAAATTTCTCGAAGTGTAGGGGTGTTTGGCCAAAGTTGGTCTACCTTAATTTAAGAGGGTGAACATTGGACCTAAAACCTTTGTCATTGTTGGTTATGCTCAAAATAGTGCTGCATATAGATTCATGTCTTTCAGTGATTATTCTATTAGTGAATCTAGTGATGCTGAATTTTCTGAGCATATATTTCCTTTAAAGAAGAATATTTCTCTTGATAATAATTATATGCAATCTTCTGCTAATAGTGCACCAAATGTTATTAATTGTGTGCCAAATGTTACTAGTAATGATTTGACGCAATTGCCTAGATCTTCCTTTATTGTACATGATAGTGGACCTAGAAAGAGTAAAAGACAAGAATGGAAACTTTTTTTGGATTCAATTTCATTATTTTGTCCTTAATTGAAATCGATGATGTTGATATGATTGGTGATAAAATAGTGTCCATTTATTTGATTGAAGATGACCCAAAAACCTACAAAGAGGCTTTGTCCTCTATAGATGCCAGTTGTTGAAAAGAAGTTGTTAACAGTGAATTAGAATCTCTCTTAACTAACCGCACTTGGCACTTAGGAAACCTACCCACACAATGCAAGCCCATTAATGGCAAATGAATCTTTAAAAAGAAAATGAGACCTGATGGATCCATTGAAATTCAAGGCAAGGTTTGTACTTAGAAGTTTCACTCTAAAGAAAGGTTTTGATTAATTATTTTGATACCTATTCACCTCTTACTAAAATTTCCACTATCCATGTTCAAGTTTCTTTAGTTGCCATTGTCAACTTGGTGGTGCGCCAGATGGACATAAGGACAGGTTTTCTGAATGGAGATTTAGATGAAGAAATATGTATGGAGCAGCACGAGGGCCTTGTGGTTCTAAGACAGGAATACAGAGTGTGTAAGCTTAGAAAATCTTTGTATCGACTTAAGCAAGCTCCTAAACAATGGTATGAAAAGGTTAACATTACTTTTGATTAAAATGGTTATGTGGTTAATTCTTCTGATTCTTGTGTTTATTCAAAAGCTGTTAGGTCATAATATGTGATTATATGTCTCTATGTGGATGACATGTTGATTTATTGTGCTAACATTGAAATAGTTAATGAGACTAAAAAGTTCTTGTCTTCCCAGTTTGATATGAAAGACTTGGGAGAAGCCGATGTGATCTTAGGGATCAAGATTAGAAGAATTGATGATAGCTTTTCTTTGTGTCGGTCTCATTACATTGCAAAAGGTTTTAAAAAAGTTGAATTGTTTTGATGTGGCACCTGTGGGAACACCCTATATATGATCTTAGTATATCTTTAAAAAAGAATAGGTATTCTAATGTTTCACAAATTGAATATGCCAAGATCATAGGTAGTGTGATGTTCATGATGAACTATACAAGACCTGATATAGCCTTACAGTTAGCAGACTTAGTTGCTACACTCGTAGCCCTAATAGTGAGCATTGCAATGCACTTTATTGATTGCTAAGATATTTGAGAGGCACTATGGACTACTATTTGCATTTTAATAGGTTTCCTATTATTTTAGAAGGTTATTGTGATGCAAATTAGGTAACAGATAATGATGAAGTAAGTTCTACTAGTGGTTATATTTTTACTATGGATAGAGGTGCTATATCGTGGAAGCCTTTGAAATAGACTTGTACAACATGGTCCACCATGGAATCTGAATTTATTCCTCTTGAGTTGGCAGGGCAAGAAGCGAAATGGCTAAGGTCTTTGTTGGCCGACGTCCCATTATGGGGGAGGTTCGCCACTCCAGTTTCTATGCATTGTGATTCACAAGCAACTATCGGGATTGCCAAGAACATTGTGTATAATGGCAAAGAAGGTACATCTGTATTCGGTATAGTGTTGTCAAATAGCTACTGCAAAATGGAGTTATCTCTTTGGAATATGTGAAATACAAAAATTATTGGATTAACGACAAAATTAGTTCTCAAAACGTAGAGGGGGATGGGGCTTAAGCCCTTGAAAAAAGGAAAAAGTGGAAGACGCACTTTAGTGGTCACATCCATTCAATTCATCCTATGGTGTACTGGTTGAATTCTGTCACTGAGATTGAGCTTTCAGCTCAGAATGAATCCATTGCTCATAGTGGTGGCACTTTTAAGACACACTTGATGGATTCACTATGGTGTACCATTCTAGTAAGTGTTAGAATACACAAGAGGGGGGGGGTGAATGGGTATGTAAAATTCTTGACTATTTTTAATGTGGTATGATTAAAGAACCAACCTTCAAGGATTGTTCCTTGTGCTTCTCCCTGTGAATAGAGGATAAGTGCGGAAGCGAATTAGAGAACTAATAACACACTAGATATTAGTGTGGACAATCACCTAAAGCTCAACTTGGGTGTAAAAATCACAACCCACACCTTAGTAGGATTTAAAATCTTACTTGTATTCAAAAAGAGCCTTAACAGATTTGTAGAAAGCTTTTCGTAAGGACTAAGAACAAACAACACCAATACCTCGTGTCAGCACAAACAAGCTAACCCTAGCTTGCAAACCTCATTAGCTACTCACTGATGAGATACACATATGTGTAGGACCCGGGACCATCCTTCCCTCGGGGGGAGGGGGTGTCCCTGCATTACTTCTCGCACTGTTATTGGGGGTTGTGATGACCTTGTATTATCATGTTTTGTTCGATTTGTTTTTGCAAGAAGTCGTCACCATATTTTAGGAATATGGAAACCGCGAAGGCATCAAACACAAACATCTAGAAAGATACCATGATCGAGCCAAATTGCGCCCTACTCCCGTTATAGGGCGTGACTTCATATGCCAAAAAGAAACTTGAGTTCGGGGATGTGCACTCTACTCAAATGGATCAAAAGTTTTGTCAATACATTCACATGATGTTCAACATTTAGCCCGATTTCTAGTTTATATCTAAGCGGTTTATGCACTCAACAAGTAAAGGTGATCGTGTTGATGCTCATGAATGAATTCAATTGGATGAATCGAACCAATTTAGAGCCCAAATCCATGAATGAAATCAGTGGGTGAACCGCATGTGTTCGGTGCATTGATTTCATTTAGGATGTTTTTACAAGTTATATGCTTTGCAAAATAGTATATTTGGTGAGCATTTATTTAATGATGTTTAGCCAAGTGAACATGAGATTCGATTTCATGTTAGGTTTATTCAGATCTCAAGACAAGTAATTCAAGTCAACAAATCACATGATGAATGTCATCTACGAGATAATCATGATAAGAACAAAAATATGTCAAAATGAAGAATAAAAAAGAAAAGAGGTTTTCACCAAAGTAGAGTGCCCTCGGGATAGCTCCTTGTATTTGAACACCATTTGCTTGAGTACGATCTTGGCAAAATCTTGATCCTTGGGAGGATGTAAATGGGTGCTTGAGTTATGCTTGATTTTGCGATGCTTGGGTGTGATTTGTGGAGCTTGTGGGAAAAGTGGGATTTTTATGGTGCTACGGGGTATTTGGTGTAGCTTTTCACAAAAAGATCGCTCTACGCACCTCCGATTAGTGCTAAGAACTTCTTAATTGCCTTTGCTAACTCTCTTAAATTTCACCTTGCCTTGAGATTGAGCTCTCAATTGTCCACCCTTTGGAATGAAGGGGATACGTATTTATAGGAGCGAAAACTTCGGAATTAAGGATGCTCAACAGATGTTCCCGAGCCAAAAATTTGCGTCAATTTAAGTCGGTTTAGCGGTCGGGGTGCTGCCAAACCGGTAGGCCCATCCCCAAACCGGTGGGCTAGTCGCCAAACCGGTGGGCCTGCCGTTCTGGTGGTTGGCGAAGTCGACGGTATGGCACAGTTCTGATTGTCCGAGAACTGAAAGTCAAAGCGTACTTATTTTTTCTAATCTGGTATGTATTCATGGATCAGTGTCCATTGCTCCTATTTATGGGTTTTTGGGCGGATATTTGATTTGTTTGCCGCTCCATTGCTCAGTTATGTGCTGAAATCTTCAAATGCCCACAACTTTGATCCGGCGCTTCGATTTAAGACCCGTTTGAAGTTTTGGAAAGCTTGGAGCAAGGGGCTACGCCATAAAAAGTCAAAATCTTTGTTAGGAACCATGGATGATCTTGCCTTAAGTGCTCATCATTTTCAAGTTGACTATTGTTATCTTCATCAGGCGGGGCGAGAACTTAGGAGACACCGAGTGGGGTGTCTATAGAAGCCCACACTTTGGTTGAGCTCTAGGGAAGAGCAAAAGTCAAATAGTCCGAGGTCCACCTGGGGTGGCAAGTTTGGACTGTTCCTGGGGAGGGACATGTGTGTTATGGCGGATAGACACCTTGAGTGAGAGGAACAAATTGGATTTCGTTCCCTCAAAATGATGAAAAGGTTTGTCAAAAACTAGTTTTTACAAGTACCGTGTAAAATCGGGTTTGATGTGTGTTAAGGTGAAGGTCCACCTGTTGAATGAGAGGAACAAATTGGATTTCGTTATCTCAGACTTCTGAAAAGGTTTGTCAAAAATCATTTTTTGCAAGTACCGAGTAAAATCAAGTTTGATGTGTGTTAAGGTGAAGGTCCACCTATTGAATGAGAGGAACAATTGGATATTCGTTCTCTCAGACTGCTGAAAGGGTTTATCAAAAACCTGTTTTACGAATACCGAGTAAAATTTGGTTTGGAGTGAGCATCACTTGTTGAATGGAAAAGACGAATGGACCTCCGCTCTCCCAAACTGCTAAAAGAGTTTTGTAAAGAAGTGGTTTGACACTTGTTGAATGAAAGAAAGGATGGACCACCATTCTCTCAAACTGCTAAAAAGGTTGTAAAAACCTACTTAATGTTTAAGTGAGTTGTCACTTGATGAATGAAGGAATGGATGTGCTACCGCTCCCTCAGACTGGTGAAAAGTTTTGTTAGTTTAAGACTCCGCGGGGGAGGTGAAAAAAGCTTTGTTAGAAAACCTGTTGTGTAAGTACCGAGCCAAGTCGGCTTTAAGGGGGTTTTGTTTGAAAACTTTGTTTTGAATGTATCGAGCCTAGCCGGGTTTAACACTCCGCGAGGTAGGTGAAAAGGTTTGTAAAAGTAAGCCCCCTTTACAGGGATGCTTTAAACTCGGAGTTCGCTCGTGCTCATGCCTTAAGAGTACAATGCTCTTTGTTTTGGAGGTATTTGCTTTGATAGAGTAGAGTGCTCAATTCTTCGATTATCCTTGCTTGATGGAGAGCTCCCAAGGCACACGAAGAGTGTCATGCATGGAGTATAGATAATATGTGCGGTGTATGAGGACAATATGCACGGAGCATGTAGTGGTAACATGCAGCATGAATGATGATACAGATCTAAGGACGGACCTTGCTAATGCAACATGATAAGATAGTAAGGACGGACCATGTAAAAGTGACACAGACCTTGTGAAGGTGCCATGAGAAGATAATAAGGATGGACCTTGTGAGTGAAACATGATAAGATGGTAAGGACGGACCTTGTGAATGCACGGTGGGATATGGGACGGATCTAGTGAAGGTGGACATGCGACGTGGGACGGACCCGACAAAGTATTGATGCGACATGAGGCGGACCTGTGAAGTGCTCATGTGCTATGGGGCGGACCCATGAAGTGATCATGTGATATGGGGTGGACCCGACAAAGTGTTTGTGCAATATGGACAGACCCGACAAAGTGTTTATGCTATATGGGACGGACCCAACAAAGTGTTCACGTAAGACGGGACGGACCCAAGTGAAGATGTGTGATGTTAAATGGGATGTTGACTTATGCATGATGTGATGTATGCGATGTGTGAGGGCCTTTAAGGCGATGAAGGGTTCTAAACTGTTATGCTGATGGCTATGCGCAAGCTCCATGCGACTTGACCATGAGGTGATGATGTATGAAAAAATGCAATGTAAGAATGTAATGTTGGGGAAGACGGACTTTAAAGCATGGTGTGATATAAGATATGCAATGTTGGGGAGACGGACTCCAAGTGATAGACAACTTTTGATTTTTGAAGAAATTTTATGCTAAGTATCCCTCAAAAAGACAAGATTGTCATGAGGGGTGATGATGCTACGGAGGCGAAGAAGGAGGCCCCACTTTGGAGCGGGGTGACTAATGCTTGTAGTTTCTTCTAATGTGGAAGACTCCGATTCGAAGGATGACATTGACTCGTGCTTGAGAGGAAAGAAAAGCCCTCGGTTTGGAATGGATTCGTGGAGTATCTTGTTGTACGTGCAACGCGGAGGATGCTTCGAAGGAACAATTGATCCAAAGATGCTATCTTTTAAAGATGAAAGCCCCCACTTCAAAGTGGAGCTCGATATGGTCTCGAGGCGGGTGACCTTGCACTATAGGACTCAGGGTCCGTTAAGGTTGATGAATCATGATAAAAGGGATGAAAGCCCCCAATTTAAAAGTGGAAATCCGATGGATGCACTTGGTAGATGCCAACGAGTGCTTAATGACTCAAGATGATGATGGCTACAGGGAACCCGAGAATTGAGTGCTATGATTGATCCGAGGTAGAGAGTCCCGAGTAGAAGTATGGTGTTGTGAAAGGAATTTGGCTAAGTGTTAGAAAAAGAAAACAATTGGTGTTTTGTGGGAGATTGTGAAGGGTTCGCAAGTTCGAGTCAAAGTCTTAGGCTAGAAGAAGGGATAAATCATGGAGATGTCAAGCCCTTAAAATTTTGAGTTTCCTTTAGTTGGTGATCGTGTAGGACCTTTACAAGATTTGTGCAATTGAGTGGTTATTATGGCCGGACCTCATGGAGGTTACCTACTATCCAATGTGGAATTAGGCCGACGTAGTTCATGGACTTGTGTTGTGTGGTCGTTTAGCGAGCTTGCCAATTTTGCCTAAGCCATTTGGAGTGAATGGACTTAGCCAGCTCTTGATGCCCTAACTTTTGCCTAGGTCGCCCTTATGGGTTTTCGACCTAGTGGACACACCTGTTGTTCATACCTCTAAGAGGGTTTTGTGGTTGTAATGTTAGGCTAAGGTGCGGGTTTGCCAAATAAAGGGATAGTAAGGCTCAAAATTCCCGCGATAAAGCCCCCAGTGTGTTAGATGTCACTCCACGTTTAAAGGAGGCGGACTCCTTCTTTTGTTTTGTTTTGCTTTGGGCTTTTTGCCTCTTTAGTGTTTGCACTATTTTCTTACTTTTTTGCTTTTGGATGTCCAACTGCTCCGTGGAAAATGACACCGTTGCATACTGCTTAGTCCCAAGGTTAAGGATGGACATGGTTTGAGAAATGAAAGTCCATGTGTTTATGCTCAAATGGGTTGCAAATGGTGTTTTGTATTGTGGGTGAAAGAGGTGTAATGTAGGGTGCTAAGAATGCCTCATGTCCTCGGTATGATCTTAAAGGTGCGTGTTCCTTGACTTTGTTTTGCTTTTTGTTTTCGTCCTTCTCAATTAGTCTTTTAAGGTCCTTTCTAATGTGTGATTATGTTTTAGCAACTCAGATTTATCATTGGGCTCAAAATCATTGGAGATGTAAAGAAAAGGCTCATTTTATTGAATGTAAAGGGAAGCATTGCAATGCATGAAAGAAAAGGACTTGGACTTGACCAAAGAAAGAAAAGTAAAGGACTCTCTAACATGGACTAGACTCAAACACTCTAAGCTCGGGGCTCATGGAGGAGAGATGATACCATCATCGATAAAGTCTTGGATCTTGTGCCTTAGGTGCATGCATTCTTCAATATAGTGGTCGTTCCCTTGGTGGTAGCCGCAATATGCATCGGGGTTCCAATTCTTCCACCTTTAACCGGATTCGGAGTGGGATCGATTGCCATGATGAGGCTTTCTTCGAGAAGCTCTTCAAAGACTTGCTCTTGTGGTAGGCTAAGAGGTGAGTATGCTCTATTAGCCCTTGTTGTGATGTAGTTCACCAGAAGGGGAGGACTTTCGTCATCCGAGCTATTGTGAGGTTCATGCCCTTCGTCTTCTTGGGTGAAGAAGTCATATGTGATGGTGGGCTGTTCTTGAGTCAAGTGGTCGTCTTCGATGAGCATGCCCACGTCATTGAGTTGTGAGTAGCTGCTCATGGCTTGGTACTTTGAAGGCTCATAGTATCTCGGTTGGAGGTTTTTGATAAGTAGCCTTACTTGCTCTTTTTCGGAGGGACGATCGATCATCTCGACTACCTTGGCCCTCCACCTTTTGACAAAATTGGTGAAGGTTTCATTGTCTTCTTTCCATGTGATCTCAAGCTCTCTTACAGTGATCGGAGAGATGACGTTGTCATAGTAACGAGAGATGAACAATGTAGTGAGGTCCTCCCACTTTTGGATCTTGTGTAGCACCAACTTCGAACGGGTGTGTCCAAAGTTTGGGGAAAGATGTGCACATAGAGGGATTTGTGGATGCCCCTTAGGCTTAGAGCTGTGGTGAATGCCCTTAGCTGATCTTGAGGGTCGTCGGTACCTTTGAAGATAGGTACCTCTTGTATGGAAAACCTTTTCGGGAGTATACCCTTGATGTCGGGGTCGCTACTTTGGTGTTGACTAGGAAGTCACCGAAAATTTGAATCTTGATCATGACCTTCTCGATGTGGGCTAGCTTAGCCTTGAGGGTTTTGACCTTTTCCCTCTTGGGAGGTGGGGTGCCTCGCCTTTGGTTGCGTTTTGCCTCTAATGCATTGAGGCGAAGACTCAAGTCTTGGAGTTGGCTGATGATTTGATCGAGCATTGCGTTGGTCGACATGGTACCGCTTGTATTGTGAGCTCTTGACAAAGTAGGAGACAAAGGCAAATAAATGATTTTGATGAGAAAAATGCTGTGTGAACTCTTTGAGTCCCTCAGAGGGTGAGTGTATGCTATGTAAGAATGTGATGTAGACACTCATGACCTATGACTTTGCTAGAATGTACCTATGTGATGATAATGCACTAGAGTTTCCTAAATGAGGATATTCATGCAAGAGAACCAAGCGACTATATGGTGTGACGAGCTAATATGCCTTAGACGGTGATGAATACAACATGTAGACTCTGGGAGGTCCTAGGTAAGTCTATTGATTCTAGAATAGTATATGTGAGATGATGGGTGAGATGCAATGCAATTGTGTAAAGTCCTAAATGTCCGAGCATGGAGCTCCTAAGATGTAATGTGATGCAATTGTGTGTGTGTGTGTGTGTGTGTGTGTGTGCGCGTGCGCGTGCGTGCGCATGCGTGCGTGTGTGCGTGTGTGCGTGTGTGTGTGTGTGTGTGTTTTGTATAGAGAAAGGTGGGAGGAGAGTCTAAAATTGCCCCTCAACAAAGTGGTCTTGTAAGGATATTTGTGTAGACAAGTAGCCTACTTATGTTAATCTTGTATTCTGTAATTGTTTTTGTTTTTGCCAGAAAGAAACAAGACTCTTGACTTGCGATTTGTAATGAAAGGACTATTGACTTGAATGTTTTTGTGTTTTTGTTTTGTGAAATGATTAATAAAGACTCTTGACTTGCATGATAAGTAAGATTTTTTTATTTTTTTATTTGGCATTTTTCTTTTGTTTTTGGAATTTTAGATCGACTAAAATACGTTACTTTCCATTGAAAGATTTTATCTTTAGAAATGATCTCATTTTTGAGACTACTAGCGTCCTAGGGGTTGACTATGGAATCAGTCTCCTTAAAAGAAAGTGAAGATGCTAGACTCGATCTTAATGTACTAGGGGTCCGCCCCTAAATGGACTAGCGTACAAAGATAGCACATGGGGCACACAAGCACGTCAATTTGTAAAAGGAAACCCAAGCATGTGTATGGACCATGATACTTTAGTTATGCCTAGGCATAGGTTCTAGTTCGACTCGATTGGTTTGGGCTCGGGGGTGAAGGCTTTCCCACACGTCGATATCCCAAGCCACCCACGTGTGTGTGCGTAGTGGTGAGGGGCATCGTTATCCTTCCATAGTGTGGATGGTAAGGAAGGTATCGTGGGTTGGGAATGTACATACGCGTGATGGCCCATAACATCGAGTGGACGCATATTGTCCAACGGTGCATGACACAAACCCGGGGGTGAATTTCTGGTAATAACCGTGAGGACATCACGCGAATACACATGCAAATATATGTATGAATGCAACAGGCAAGATAATCATGTGAATAGGATGAGCAATATTTTGATCCAAGTTTTTCAAAGTGACATCCTCTAACACAAGTCCCAAGTGAAGTCGCCTATCTGTGGGACCCGGGACCATCCCTCCATCGGGTGGAGGGGAGCGTCCCCTCATTATTGCTCGCATTGTTATTGGGGTTGTCATGACCTTGTAATATCAAGTTTTGTTCGATTTGATTTGCAGAAGAAGTCGCCACCATATTTTAGGAATATGGAAACGGCGAAGGCATCAAACACGAATATCTAGAAAGATACCATGATCGAGCCAAATTGCGCCCTACTACTGTTATAGGGCGTGACTTCATATGCCCACAAGAAACTTGAGTTCGGGGATGTGGACTATACTCAAATGAATCAAAATCTTTGTCATTGCATTCACATGATGTTCAACATTTAACTCGATTTCTAATTTATATCTAGGTGGTTTATGCACTCAATAAGTAAAGGTGATCGCTTTGATGCTTATGAATGAATTCAATTGGATGAATCGAACCCATTTAGAGCCCATATCCATGACTAAAATTAGTGGGTGAACCGCAAGTGTTCGGTGGATTGATTTCATTTACTACGTTTTGAAAGTTACATGCTTTGCAAAATAGTAGATTAGGTGAGCACAATTTAGTAATGGAATTTTTGACAAGAATTCTGCTCCTCTCCAGCAAGCTACAAGGATTCAAGTGGCATCCTATGTGCAAGACATTGAAGATTAATCCCATTTGTTTTGCAGATGATCTGATGTTATTCTACAAAGCTCACCCTCAGTCAGTGCATATTATCATGGAAGCCTTAGGCTATTTTTCTTTGGTAACTGGGTTGCATGCCAACAAAACCAAATCTGATTGCTATGTTGCAGGGGTTGATTCATATGTCAAGCAGCAAATCCTTTCTATCTCATGATTCAAAGAAGGGGTATTCCCTATGAAGTATCTTGGAATTCCCGTGTCTCCCTCAAGATGGGGCAAGCAAGAATGTCAATGCCTTGTAGAGAAAATTACAAAAAGATTGCACATTTGGGCTTCAAAAAGTATCTCTTATGCAGGAAAAATACATCTTATTAATTATGTACTACTCTCTCTCCGTATGTACTGGTCTAGTGTTTTTATCATGCCAACTGGTATTGTGAAGCAGATTGAGCAAAAATGCAGAGAATTCCTCTGGGGTTCTAGTAACTAGAGGAAGGCACACTTGGTAGCATGGGACCTGGTATGTAGACCCAGGAAAAATGGTGATTTGAACTTCAAGAGGTGTCAAACCATGAATTTTGCTCTTACCGGTAAGCATATCTGGGCTGTCAATTCAAAACAAGACACACTTTGGGTTAAATGGGTTAATGAGCTTTATTTAAAAAATCAAAACATATGGCAACACAACCCCAAACAGAGTAGCAGCTGGTATTGGATGAAGATCAATAAAGTGAAGAAGTTATTTGCTGATGGATATAATGGACAGGTCTGGAAGTAAAATGCTAATGATGAGTATACAGCTTCTTCAGGGTTCTTTTTTCTTAATGGCTCAATTCCAAAGTTCAGACATGCCAACATTATATGGAATCATATCAACTTGCCCAGACACAGCTTTGTGTTCTGGATTGCTTTTATGGGGAGACTTTTAACTAAAGACAGAGTTGCTAATATGGGTTTTCTTAGAGGAGATCAGCTTTGCCCTCTATGCAACGAAGTTAATGAGGATTACTCTCATCTTTTCTTTGGCTGCAAACGATCACAATTAGCTTTGGATAAAGTTAAAAGCTGGCTACAATGGAACTGCAATGGTAACAGCAACAGAGCCATATGCTCATGGATTGACAAATGTAAGAAACCCAGAATGCACAAGCAAATATCAGCTGCTGCTCTTGCTATACTTATATACGAAATATGGAGGGAAAGAAACTACATTCAATTCAGACACCAAGCGTCCCCTGATGAAGTTGTTTTTCAGAAAATCAAGAACCTGGTTCAGCATAGGGCTTGTCTTATTGTGTGTAATAGAAAACTGTCTAAAAGTGATACCCATGTTTTTTTTTTTTTTTTTTTTTTNAACTATGTGTAGCTTATAGACTTGGTTACTTTAGGAGTATCCTACCTAGTAGGTGGCCCCAAACTTCCAAGCCTTGGGGTGTAAGTAATTCAAGCCAACAAATCACATGATGAATGTCATCTAAGAGCTAATCCTGATAAGAACAAAAACATGTCAAAATGGAGAATGAAAAGGAAAAGAGGTTTTCACCAAAGTAGAGTGCCCTCGTGATAGCTCCTTGGATTAGAACACCTTTTGCTTTAGTATGATCCGGCCATGATCTTGGTCCTTGGAGGATGTAAATGGGCGCTTGAGTTGTGTTTGATTTTGTGATGCTTGGGTGTGATTTGTGGTGCTTGGGTGTAATTTTTGCT